>QMIH01001194.1:130660-152299 GCA_003987875.1 Clarias batrachus | reverse complement strand
ATCTACCTGTCTATCTCATCTATCTACCTGTCTATCTCATCTATCTACCTGTCTATCTCATCTATCTACCTGTCTATCTCATCTATCTACCTGTCTATCTCATCTATCTACCTGTTTATCTCATCTATCTACCTGTCTATCTCATCTATCTACCTGTCTATCTCATCTATCTACCTGTCTATCTCATCTATCTACCTGTATACTGTATATATCTATCCATTTAGCTATCTATCTATGTCTCTATCTCACTGTCATTTAACAATTTATTATATTATCAAACACTGATTATATTTTGGAGCGATTGATTGATTGATCGATTGATTGTTTTTGTGTTTGTCTTTACCAGCTGTGACTGTAAAAACGGCTCCAATATTGTATAAAAATCATAGTCACGTGCATCTCGTACTTGCTTGGTGAGTTTATGTGAGTAAGACGGTGAGTTGCTCAACCAGACAGTCCCGGCTGTCACTACATCATGTCGGGTCTCATCACCAGCACGGTGTCGTAACACAGGAATGTTCTTTTGAGCCCTGACTTTATGACTTTGGTGAGCGTCGGTAACTAGAGCTCAATAAGAGCGTGACTTCGACAGCAGAATATAAGATTTAAGAGGCAGCTTTAGTTGTTCAGTTCTTGTTGCTGATTAATGAATAAAAAATGTAAGCACAAACTTTCCGTGGAAGTCCTGAGGGCAGCGCTGTGTATCGCTCGTATGAGAAAGTAAGCCTGCTCACTAAATACGATCACTACATGGGGTATAATGGTGCCCTATCCCCTAAATATCCACATAGAGAGAGAGAGAGAGAGCACATGTTTCTCAGAGGTTTTTGTGTGATTATCAGGTGTGTGTGTGAGATTATCAGGTGTGTGTGCGGCTATAAACGCCAATCAGATGTAATTTATCAAGGGTACTCATGCTCACACTACCAGGTAAAAGGTACAGATTAGGTCAAAGGTATGTTTACGCTTATGCAAGAAAGAATTTTCTTCTGGGAGTGTAAATACACACTGCACCTTTAGCATGTGTCCGTGTGGAACCCTACACCCGTGGGCGGGGTCAGGAGGTACAACTAGACAGGTGTACAATTTAAAGCGCTAACGTTCTTCAGACGTCTGATCAGGTAGCACCGTGAACACTATGGGAACCCGGTCTCCTGAGTGTCCGAGTTACAGGGGCGTGTCTCCGCTCTGATGCGATCACGTCCACGTGCATGTTTACACCAGCGCAGGATGTTCATGCTGGTGACTTCCTGCAGGTCTACAGAAATGTGACCTCGTCCCCGTTCGAGCTCGAGTCTTTACCTGATCTGAATCTCGGCTCACTTCCTGTTCACTGTGTACGCACACTAACACCCTACTGAGTGCCCTACATCCAAAATAGTGCACGGTTCATGATTCAACACGACAAACTACTTTGTGTTGTATTTTAGTACCGGTTGGTGAGGTTAAAGTATTGGCACCCGCATACTGAAACTAAGCTTGATGCTGCCAGAAATCATTCAGTTTCAGTGAGCGCTGAGATTTTTCCAGGAAACGCGTGTGAGTGACATTCTTCCACAAACCGTTATCTGTTCGTCTCTCTTGAGCCCGACCTCAGAATTAACAAACAGCCATACGACTTGAGTTCATAGACCAGTTGATGAAGAAGATGATGATGAGTTTCCTGTTTTGACTAAAACAGGGTCATAACAAGACAGAGCCACTGATACCTGATTACCATCGAAGTTCACAACACATGCTATGGATTTATCATAAAATAAATTGTATCTATGTTTAATGTATTTTTAGAAACGTCTGCACCTGTATATTTGGATATAACTTATTCAATTCAATTTTATTTGTATCGTGCTTTTAACAGTTGTCATTGTCGCAAACACAATCAAAAGAATGATTAAGTTTGTATGAAATGTGAATGTGTGTGAATCAGAATGATCAGATCGTCCCTGATGAACGAGCCGAGGGCGACGGCGCTGAGGGGAAGACTTAAACACTGAGACTGTGTCTGAGTCACGAACATTAATAGGAAGACTATTCCATAACTTTGGGGCTTTGTAAGAAAAAGCTCCGCCCCCTGCTGTGGTTTTAATAATACGTGGTACTGACAGGCAGCCTGCATCCTTTGATGGAAGTAGGCGTGGCGGATCGTAAGACACTAACAGTTCACTCAGATACTGTGGCGTGAGAACATTTAATGCTTTATACGTCAAAAGTAGTATCTTAAAATAAAAAAATAGGCTCTAATGGGAAAGATTTTGATGAAATTCGCTGTGATGTGATTTAAAAGCAGTGTGACGTCTCACCGAGAGAATAGTGAAGAAATATGCTGAAGCGATAATCTGTGAAAAGCTTCATTTCTACAACACGTACGAATATTTAAAAACGGCGTGTATTATTTTGTAGCTGCGTGGGTCAGTCTGTGCCCATCTGAAGCGTCATATGATGCAACTTTAATAAAAGAAAAAAAGCAAAAAGTGCATCTTGTGTTGTAGCGTTTTGTCACTTGATCTTTGGTGAAGGATGTAAATGTGCGTTTTGTTTTAAAAGCAGGAAGACGTCTCTTTATACAGGCCGTGGATCTAATGTTGAATCCTGTTTCAGATGGCAAAGATCAGAATTGGGTTTGACAAACTCATTAAGATTGATCTTATTATATTGTACTGTACCATTTATGTAATACATTTATTGTTTATAAGTAAGTAATTTTTAAAGACGGCACTATGGCGCGAGTGTTGTTGTGGGCTGAAGCTCAGGGTCTCAGTATCAGGAAAAGAAAAACCTGGCTGAAGTCATACAACATACAAACAGAACTCTGCTGATACGCAGAGAAAACATTAGTTACTGTATAGAATAATTTGTATGAAGACGTCTGAGCGATTTGTTTAGGCGTCACCCCTGTACCCGTGCCGAAGAGGTTCTACAGATATTTAAAAAACCCATTTCAAATGACTATTCTTAAGACCGAGTGTGTCCGATGTTCGCGTCCTGTAGCTAGCTTGTGGGAATAGCTTAGGAGCGTAACCATGGCAACACGAAAGGCGCCGAAAGACAGAAGAGAGAGTGACGAACTCCCATAGGCAGCGTGAGTGTGTGTGTGTAGGAGGAATTGGGTAATAAAATCCTCCGCGTGTTTAATTGATGAGCGTGACGGGGAGACGCGAGACATGAGCCTTGACTCTTACCCTACTGAGTTTATAGCGCAGGTTAAAGGTCACGGATCATGTTCCACTCGTGTCTCCTCAGCATCACGGCTTCACATCCCGCATTATCTTTTTGTCTCTCTGTATTATTGCGCAGGTTATCAGCTCGCATCGCGTGTTTCTGCTCGGTGTATCACTCCCGTCACTTATTTTATTACTGAAAGTGCTGATTAACTTTATTATTACGACTGTGTTGAAATTGGACGCTGGATATGTATAATATTGATGTCGGGATAAATGATGACTCAGCAAAAAAATGCAAATTACAAACTCTGATTAAAAGCAGCTAATTTAATGTCAACTTTTTTCACTGGACCTTTGCAACAGTTGTTTTCAGTAATTATTAAACTTTTTATAAAAAATCTATTCTACCTCTTTCAGCTACAACCTTTTTTTGTAGAAGAAGAAATTGCATACATAAAATATTTAGTTTTGATGGATACACATCAATTATTTTACATGTGTGTGTGTGTGTGTTTTGTGTGTAGGATGTTGCGGCTGGCGTGTACCACCGTCCTGCTCTTCGTGCTCAGGCTGGTCCTGGCTCTGCCCTGGTTTCAGGTTCTCCCTGCCGCCCTCATCTTCTTCCTGGGAACCGGAGGATGGCACTCGCTGCGTGTGTTCATGAAGACCATCGGCCGAGACCTGCAGTGAGTGCCTCAGTCTCATCATGTGACCCGGACGGGGAAAATAATCAACTCAATAATTCATTACTTATCATCATAAACATCTTCCAGGCAGAATAAAGCATGAACACACACACACACACACACACACACTCACTAGAGCTGGGTGTTGATGAGAAACGCACTGCACACACACCACTGTACTGTATTTAGCTTTGATAAAAAAAAAAAAAATTAATCTCCACTGGAACTAAACCTCTAGATTTAATAATAACTTTATTAGATTTATTTATAAGATTTCTTTATTTATTTATTTCTGTGAGAGAGAAAAATGCACTACACATAACTTGATGCGCTTCCCTTCTTACCCTGACACGCCCATCACGCTGGAATAGGTTCAATCTGGACCCATTAGGTCACATGACCTGTTTCCCTGGTTATATATTCCAGTCTTTATGCTTCCTAATAAACTGAAGCGTTTTTCCTGATGAGTTTCACTAACACGTGTTTCTTAACCTTAATGCCACTCACTTCAGCTTTATCTTCCTGGTTGTTGTCTTTGCTTCATGTAAGACAATAGTTTGAGTTCTGAAACCCGGTAACGTTTTATCCATGTCACGTCGTGATCCGGTCATGTAGAAAAGTTAGTGCTCCCTCTTTTATCTCTATGATTTTTGTTGTGTAAAGACG
Source organism: Clarias batrachus (assembly GCA_003987875.1). NCBI lineage: Eukaryota > Metazoa > Chordata > Actinopteri > Siluriformes > Clariidae > Clarias > Clarias batrachus. The sequence continues at coordinate 147,786 of QMIH01001194.1, read as the reverse complement.
TAATAATGATCGGATCATAGCGAGTCTCAGTATTCGGCAAACACGAAATGATTATTTATTTAACAAAAATGTAGCCAAAAAGAAAAAAAAACAACGCAGGCAATACTAACTACCCCCTTGCAGCTTCCGCAGGATTTAAGAGGGTAAGTTGTAGCTCGGTGCTGCTAATCATCAGCCCTTGATTAACTGATCATCAGCAGACTCTATAAAAGCAGAAGATTTGGTTAACACAATGACAAGAAGGAAAAACATGATGGTCTTAGGGAAGTGGTTGTTGCTTGGAGTTCGACGTCCTACATTGAGACAAAGCATTATCCCAGGAGGGGACGTCCCAGCACATTCACCCCAAAGTCAGAGGAGTACAAAAAACCCCAAGAGCTACAGCTCAGACCCTACAGGCCTCAGCGAGCCTCTTCTGTCTAAAGAGAAACACGACTGAGCGTCACAAAACTGAATCTGAACAAACTACAAGACGTCTGGAACGATGTCCTATGGACAGATGAGGGCCAAGTGGAGTTGTAATTGTAATGCCCAGTGCCATGTCTGCTGAAAACCAAACAGCATTTCAGCAGAAACACCTCATACCCACGACCAAGCACGGCGGTGGAGGGGAGCTGACGTGCAGCCACAGGATCTGGTACCTGGCAGTCACTGAATCCACCATCAACTCCACTGTGCACCAGAGTTTTCTATAAAGTTCAGATAAAGCTCGCTTCAAATTGGGTCACGCAACAGGACAATGATCTGAAACACAGCAGTACATCTACATCAGAATGGCTGAAAAATGAACGAATCAAGGGTTTGCAATGGCCGAGTCAAAATCCAGACCTCAACAACCGTATTGAAATTCTGTGGCGAGACCTGAAGAGAAATTCCCAAAAACCTGAAAGAACTGAAGCAATGCTGTAAAGAAGAACGGACCAAACCTATGAGAGACTACCAAAGTCAAATGTGAATCTACAAGCCATTGCACTATGGGGGTGTTGCCCAGTTTTTGTTTTTTCTTGTTAAAGGAAACGATGGCGCTGGGGGGAAAAAAAAGTTGTTGTTGGTCTGATTTGTTACGGAGACTCGCCACCATCAGATGATTTTTATTATCTTGTTTTTACACAAAAACATCATTATTAAATTGAAAAGAGTTAAAAGAGGGGATACTAACTTTTACACATGACCGTATATCCTCCGGTTCGTTTTCTTGTCCAGCCGCTGTAGTTCCTAGCTGTAGCGCGTCCTGCAGCCCGGGGGATTGAAGGGGTTTCACTCGAGCCTGTAAATCAGCCCCGCCCTGTTCCACAGGATTCAGAGAAACTGAACACGCTGCAGCAGATTTGCTCAGAAACGCAGACAGGTTCGACTCGTTCCTCCAATAAAACAGCAGCCATGTGTCGTAACGATCAGGACCCGGAGACGACACACGCCGCTGTCGGGGTGCATCTGTTTACGGATCAACTTACAACAGACTGCGCTGTTTTACAAGAAAATAAAAAGACTGACACTGAAGTCTCTTCATACACACACATGAACGCACTTCTGCCTAAACAAAACATCATCGTGTCAGTAACACTGTGGAACACATCTGTGCGAGTGTGCGTGCGTTATTTCTCTGTTGCGTGGACCTTACAGTAAATAAGGAAAATGATTCCAGAACATTCCAGGTTGATCCAGTGTTCAGTTACTGATTAGTGTTTTCAAGGAATTGGAAGAATTTTCCAGACTGTTGTAGACGCCTTTAGAATATTCTAGAATGTTCCATAGTAGTATGTATACACAGGGGCTCAGCACTTCAGTTTAGCTGCCCGAGTGAACACACACACGCGCACACACACACACACCGCGAGTGGAGTTTATCAGGGACGGTGTCGAGAAGCTTCAGACGTTCTCCAGACGCTTGTGCTCGGTCTGCGAACAATTTATGGAGATCAGAGTGAAAAAGTGCTCAGTACAGAGAGGAGCGCATAAAGGACACCTTATAGGGGACTGGATTCCGGGGCGAGAGACCGGGACGTGATGTGAACCTCAACAAACTACTCGCTTCTTGTAAACGCATGTAAATCTGGATTCATATGTTGTTTTATTCTGATGTGATGTAAATGAAAGTGTGCAAATCTGCCCATTTTTACGTACAAAAAAAAACATTACAACTTCCAAAATGACATTTCATTATTCAGGTCACGAATGCAGTCGGAGCATCGTGTAGGACAAAAATATCACATCACAAATCCTGGACATTTCTACACACGACCTGATGTCAAGTTGTGCATTTTCAAAATGTTTTCAAAAACATTTTCAGTTAAAAAATTTTTTTAAGTGTGTGTGTTTGTATATTTATAGTGTGTGTGTGTGTGTGTGTGTATATTCATACTGTGTGTGTGTATGTGTGTGTGTGTGTGTGTGTGTGTGTGTATACAACAAATTAAGTCTCCAAAAATATATTTTTGAAAAATACTACAATTGTTTTTTTATTATAATTGTCATTTTTAAAAAGTTTAAACACACAAAATCAGCAAAGTTTTTTTTTTTGCATTAAAATGAACAAATGTAATAAAACACCCAAAATATGACAGAAAAGCGTTCAGTCACATGGCGATCCACCAGCTCAGAATTCATCCAGTTTACATCAATTTATATTCATAAATCTTTTTTAAGATGTGTGCATATTTTATTGTATTTTATTTTTGCTTTATAGGTACACTTAATTTGTTGTTTTTAGCATTCTAGAAGACCTTTTATTAATTAAGGTTCACAACTTGACATTTTATTATTGTGTGTATTAAAACTGTAATTATGGTTTAAAAAGCTTTAAATAAATAAGATGTTTTGGCTGAAGATTTTATGATGATGTGGAATTGCAGTGTTTTTTGTTTTGTTTCCTTTTTGTTATTTGGATTGGAAAATCTTTCTTTATTTAATTATTTTGCACAATCCGCTCCACTGTCTGAAGGCGTCATTGTGATTTTTTTTAAAGCTTACTTTAACTCCGTATACGTCACAGACTCTGTTGCACACTGTGTCGAGGTAAACCCGCCTCTGATCCGTTCTCCCCTCGCTCGTCTCCACAGTGCCGCCGTCGTGCTGCTGAAGGTGAAGCTGAACGTGAAGCGACACCTGCGCCAGCGTAACACCATCCCCAAGATCTTCGCCGAGACGCTACAGAAGTACGGCGACAAGACGGCGCTGATCTTCGAGGGCACGGGCGAGCGCTGGAGCTTCAGGGAGCTGGACGAGTACTCGAACCGCGTGGCCAACCTGCTGCACGAGCGCGGCTTCAGGGAGGGCGACGTGGTGGCTCTGTTCATGGAGAACCGCTCGCAGTACGTGGGTCTCTGGCTGGGCATGGCCAAGGTCGGCATCGAGGCGGCGCTCATCAACTTCAACCTGCGTCTGGAGGCCCTGGTGCACTGCGTCCACATCTCCAACGCCAAAGCCGTGGTGTTCGGCAGCGAGCTGACCGACGGTGAGGAACAGAAACACCGAGATGATTTCCATCAATCTCACACACAGTAATCCAGGATTATTGTTACTTTTAAGCCTGAGGGAGCCCCTGAGCATCAGATTCAGAATTAAACACAGCTTTACCCTTCTTTACCTTAACGTTTTCTTTACGTTTGGCGTTTTATTTATAGCATTCGTTGTGGATTATTTAAAAAACTAAAAGCTTAATTTTACATTCTTAATCTTAAAAATTATTTTATACATTCAAAATAAAGAATTATAGTAGTCATGTATTTGTTAACCTATAAATTAAAATTTAAGATTTAAAATAAGACATTAAAGTACATTCAGTGCTAATCTATATATGAAATAGACACAAAATTATTAATTTATTTTAGAGTTAATTATTTATAAATTAATGTATTTGTTAGAGCTCAGCGTTTAATTTTACAGAGTTAAGAATAAACTTTAAACGCATCGCGTGTTAGAATCCTTCTGTCCTTCATGTGTATAAATTTACTTTAAATTGTTACTTAAATTATGATTGTTTACTTGTATTAAATCGAAGTACATACACGGGTGCTTTGAAGATGAATGACCGCATAAATACTTGAATAAACAATCAATGTATTGAATCAATTCCAATAATAGATATTAATTCTAAAATAAATAGTAAAAATAAAGAGTTAGTTTGCAAAGAAGGAAAAATTCTAACGGAGCAGCAGCGCCTCCTTCAGTCTGATCCTCAACCAGCGGAGGTGAAACAGATGGAAAAGTGATAATGGGTCCAATTTTTTAAAAATCGTAATAATTTACCTGAATAATTAATTACTCGTTTTAATCAGATGCTACGTGTGGTGTGTTTTTCATTGTCGTATCATAAATAAGAATCACACACCTGATCAGACTCATTTTTGATAATTAGCCCGTTAGACCTGGTGTGTGACGTGTGTGTGAGAAGCTGAGAACTGTCGATTTGGGAGTCACATCTCCAGTACGGCTGTGCGGTTAATCAGGATTTATTTTCAATAATGAAGTTCCTTTCCAACAATTAGAAGATTAAAGGCTGACGAAAATGAAATGATTATTGTAGCGCGGTCTGTGTAGCGCTAACGTTCCTGTTCTGTTTGCTTTACGGCTAACCGAGAAGATCGGCGGTGGTTGTTAGCTTAGCATCGTGACGCAAGCAAGTAAAGCACCTTATTTCATAGAGTCTTCACTTCCTCTTACGCGAAGATGGAGAAAAGATCAAATCACACACATACACAATCTGTTTCTCCTCGCTCAGACGTAACTGTATTTTCACATTACGGTTGCCAGATCATCCTAATAAAATCCACCCTTAACAGGAAACTCCACCCACTCCAATTACACAAAAAGGTTCAAATAAAATCAGTACAAAGTCATGATCGATTATATATTTTAAATAAAATCTTATTATACAATTATAGATTATAAAATTTAAAAAATGGCTAATTATTTATAACCTCCTCAAGACACATTTTTCCAGGCAATGGAAATTTATTTACAATGAAAAACACTATCCAGCGCCACAGTATCATATAAAAATCCTCACGACTCGTATCGCACTGTAACTTAGCAACTGAGTATTGAATGTTTTATTTAAAAATTGTATTTAAACATTGGACATCTTGAATGTTATTGTTGCTAAAATCCAGGGACAAAAACTTTCTTTAATTTATAAATAAACATTTTTTTTTTTACTTTTTCAAATAAATGTCTTTCAGATGTGAGCTGTTAAATTATCGTGATCTCTGTGTTGATCTGAAGAGTCGCGATTATGATTTAAGCAGCGCGGTGAGAGGGAGAGTCGATTTAGTAAGAGAGAATTGTGACATTGTGACATTAATGATCCTGGAGTGCAGGACAGAAGTGAAACTCGCACCGTGTCTCAACCTCGCTTAGTCACTGCAGATCATGGAAGAGTGCCTGATGATGTGAAGCGTCAGCGTGAGAGGTGTCGAGACGCGCTCGAGTCCAAATAGTCATGTGGATTTCACCAAGACGGCGTTTCATAGTTTGCAGTGTACATCTTACGGTTTCCATAGCAACAGCTCGTTCACGAGGATGTGTAACACACACACGATGTGTTGTAAGGAGAAAGGATTTCTGTAAGGATGTGTGTTTTTGTAAGGAGTCTCCAGTGCAACACTCGGAGGTAAAGCTGGAACTGGAAGTAACGTGACGTGCTGCAGTTTTCTTTTTTTGTCTTATTTACCTTCAAGAAAGAGAGAATAAACAGAGACAGGTGAAGGAACGAGTGTGTGACGCTGCAGCGTGAGTGACAACAGGAACTCGACTTTAAAAGGAACTATAAACAAATAATGAGGAGTACGATGATATCAACCTTTAATAAATAAAAAGGTGTAATTGTTGGAAAGCTGCGGTGGTGTGAGAGAAATAAAACACGATATAAAAAATATCTTTTTATTTACTATTTACATTTCTAAGTTTTTCGTAGAATTTTACATGCTTTTCAGGGTTAAATCATTAATAATTCTTGATTTTCAGTGTCAAATTCATGTTGAAATATCATGAAATAATAATAATATACATTTAGCATTACTCTTATTAAAAATGTCAGGATTAATGACTATGCATGAATATCATGTGCACTGGTGAATCTGTCAATCTGTATTTAAAGTATTTGTGTCTCCCTGTCTGTCTGCCCGTGTCTCTCTGTCTGTCCCCGTGTCTCCCTGTCTGTCCTGCCCGTGTCTCCCTGTCTGTGTGTCTCTCAGCGATGTCCGAGGTTCACAGCTCCATGGGGAAAAGTGTAAAGCTCTTCTGTTCAGGTGACTGGGATCCCAAACGAGTGCCTGAGGGAACCGAGTCGTTAGAGCCCCTCCTCCAGGCCGCGCCCACGCACAAGCCCACCCCCCCACAGCGCGGCTTCACCGGTACGTCGGCCAATCACGTGCCGAGATCTTATCTGTGTGTGTTAAAGCTCCACTCCACGCTTCTGAATTCTGATCTGATCTGATCTTCCCCTGTTAGATCGTCTCTTCTACATTTACACATCTGGAACGACTGGAATGCCGAAAGCTGCGATCGTTGTCCACAGCAGGTAATAACATATTCTCTCTCTCTCTCTCTCTCTCTCTCTCATCTGCTCTTCTCATCTCTTCTTCCCTGTTCCATCATTCTGTTTTATTCTCTTCTCTTTTTCTCATGCTCCTGTCCCTGTTTTTTTCATGTTTTCTTTTTGCTTCTTGTCTTTTCTAGACTATTCTCTTCAAATTTTAATTTGGTTTTATTATTTTATCCTCATCTTTTCTCTTCCTGTATAAATGTCCTGATTATCCCTCACTCACTCTCCTTCTCTGTGTGTGTGTGTGTGCTGTAGGTATTACCGTATGGCTGCTCTGGTGTATTACGGTTTCAGGATGCGGTCAGACGACGTGATGTACGACTGTCTCCCTCTCTACCACTCAGCAGGTGAGACACTCCTCTGCAGGAAGTGTGTGAACGAGGTCACGTCCCCTTTAGAAGACTTTAAATTCTCTCAGTCACTCACTCGCTGTACAGCTTTCCCAGGGAACTCTGATATCTGTCAGTCTAAAGTGAGGAGGCGTGGCCTCTATCAGTTTGCCTTAATTAAAGAAGGGGGGTGTGGCCTTTGTAACTATCAGTCTTTGTTGAGGAGGCGTGTCCTCTCTCAGTCTGATTGGAGGAGGCATAGTCTCTGTATCTGTCAATATAAGTGGAGGAGGTGTGGCCTATAATGTAACAGTCTGTTTTAGTTGAAGGGGGTGTGGCCTGTGTATGGTCTCTCAGTTTTCAAAGCTTGGACCTTTTTAAAAAAAAATTATTATTATTATTTCAGTTGGAAAGCATCACATCACACAGCTCGGTGTACATTGCCGTGTGTTTTCCTGATTATTCCAGACTCACATGTTGTGTTTTGTTGTGTGTGTGTGTGTGTGTGTGTCAGGGAACATCGTGGGCGTCGGTCAGTGTCTGATCCACGGCATGACCGTCGTCATCAAGAGGAAGTTCTCAGCGTCCAGGTTCTGGGAGGACTGCAGAAAATACGACTGCACGGTGAGAGTCAGCCCACACACACGCACACACACACACACACACACACACACACACACACACACACATATCACACTGATCGAGTTGTGTGTCCTTTACTACAGAGTGTTTTAACTAAGAATGCAAAACAGTTTTACAAATACACAAAAATAAACCAGATGTGAGTATCCAGCTGAGACAAACTACACATTTATTTTAATCTTTCTCTGTCTCTCTCACATACACACACACACACACACACACACACACACACACACACACACACACACACAGTCTCTTTATCTCTTCCTTTCTCTCTCCCTCACAGATCGTGCAGTATATCGGGGAGATCTGTCGTTACTTGTTGAATCAGCCGGTGCGGGACGTGGAGAAGCGGCACCGCGTGCGCATGGCGCTGGGCAACGGGCTGCGTCTGTCCATCTGGGAGGAGTTCATCCAGCGCTTTAACGTCCCGCAGATCGCCGAGTTCTACGGCGCCACCGAGTGTAACTGCAGCCTCGGCAACTTTGATAGCAAGGTGAGACGGAGGGGAGCTAAGAAACTGTGCGCCGCACACACACACACACACACACACACACACACACACACATAGCATAATGCTTCTCCTGGAATCCAGTTTCCAGTTAATGGATTTTGGAGTGACTGAGTAAGCGTGCGTGCATGCGCGTGTGTGTGTGTTAGACACTTTTCAGATGATGGATATCCGGAACGTTCTAAAAGCTCTATGCTGCAGAACTCGACTCTGACACCCGGCTTACATCCCTGAGATGTTGTGTTCTGGATTCTGATTGGTCAGAAGGTGTCGATTAAGTTCTTTATAACAGCAGCTGTGACGCTACGCAGGTTTATATTAATGCGCTCGTTCTGTTGTGGTTTCCGTGGTAACAGCTCAGCTAATAATAAAAAAATAAAGTTGCAAGCAACAACGAGCGGTGCACATGGACGGCGGGCACAGCGCTGCACATGTGTTTAAAGGGTACATGTCATTACCATTATCATTAGACATCCAAAAAGCTCCAGATGCCAGTAAAAAAAACACATCGGCCCGGTTTGTTGGCAACCGTGTAAATCCCCTAGGAGGAGTGTATCAAAGTCCATTGGGTGCGCTTTGAAAAACAACCCGAAGTCCCTGTTGAGCCGAGCCCAGGACATGCAGTGTGAAAGTTGTTTAGCTCAATCAGCTCTAAATGTGTACCGGGTTTCAAATGTGTGCAAATGTGCAAGTGTGTTTTAGTTATGCAGCAAAATCTCATGTGAGGGCCCAGGCTCATGCCACGCCCGGGGCCCAGGCTCTCCGGCATCTTAATGGCAGCAGATTCCAACCTGTCTGCTGATGTTAAGACCCCCAAAGACCCAAAGATGGATGCTGTAAAAAAAAAAATTTAATTTGAAGAACAAGAGGACTCTCACACACTTTGACGACAGAGGGACGATGTCACAGTGCTTGGGCCCTAATTGTCTCTATACGCCCATTTAAAGTTTAATATGCGTCTGTGTGTGTGTGTGTGTGTGTGTGTGTGTGTGTGTGTGTGTGTGTGTGTAGACCGGTGCGTGTGGCTTTAACAGCCGTATCCTGCCCTTCGTCTACCCCATCCGTCTGGTCAGAGTGAACGAGGAGACCATGGAGCTCATCAGGGGCCCTGACGGCGTGTGTATCCCGTGTGGTCCAGGTAGGTGTTTGTTTGTTTGTTTTTGTTTGTTTGTTCCCCTGTGAATGTTTATCACTTGTCTCTGGAAACTCCTCCCACCTGCACAGGTAGTGTTATGTGATAAATGAACACGGAGAGTAAAGGTAGTTCTGGGTTCACGAGTGATCACATGGTGTAATGGAGAAGTTCTGTCGGAGTGGCGTTAAACCCTCGGCTCGGTGTTGTGCAGGTGAACCGGGTCAGCTCGTGGGCAGAATCATCCAGAACGACCCCCTGAGGCGCTTCGACGGCTACGTTAACGAAACCGCCACCAATAAAAAGATCGCCCAGAGCGTCTTTAAGAAAGGGGACAGCGCCTACCTGTCAGGTGAGAACTCCCATAATGCACTGCTCCAACACTTCTGAAAAGAGGTTCTGGTCTAGGTGTTAAGAGTTCCATAAAGCGTTTCATGGGGCGATGGGGGGGATCTCCAGGGATAGTAGAAGTTCCTCTAGGTGATTAAAGAGAGTGTGTAAAGGGGAACCATGAGAAACCCTGAGGGACCAGTGAGAGAACCATGAGAGACGGTCCTCTGTCTTCAGTCCTCTGAGGTTGTGTGTACATGGTTTATGAGAAGCGTGTGTATAACAGCCTGACAGCAAGACGGGTCTCCTGTTCCTCTGCAGGAGACGTGCTGGTGATGGACGAGTGCGGCTACATGTACTTCAGGGACCGTACGGGAGACACCTTCCGCTGGAAGGGTGAGAACGTCTCCACCACCGAGGTGGAGGGAACATTGAGCCGCCTGCTGGACATGAAGGACGTGGTGGTGTACGGTGTGGAGGTTCCAGGTGCTGAGAGACTCCTCCACTTCCTGCTGCATTTCTTTACTTCCTCATCTTTGTTGTATGACTGACGCTCCAGTTTCTTCTTTCTCAAATCGGACTCTTGACTTCCTGTCGTTCCTCACCAGGCGCTGAGGGTAAAGCCGGCATGGCGGCCATCGCAGACCCGGACCACACCTCGGACCTGGGGAAGTTCAGCCGGGAGCTGGAGAAGGCGCTGCCCCCTTACGCCCGCCCGGTGTTCCTGCGCTTCCTGCCAGAGGTCAACAAGACAGGTCGGTCATATTCTCACACACACTCACACACACACACACACCACAGTCATGTGATTCTGATTCTTCTAGCAAAGCACCAACACTGGAGACTCCTTTTATAAATGGTGATTAAATGTCTGCGTAGAGGAACCTCACCGTCTCAGAGCATCCTTTCTAAACGTCCCTGTTACCATAGAAACCACAACGCATCATAGAGGACGCTGTTCCTAAATCAGAATCGAATAATTACGTGGATCAGGTATTACATTTCTCCTCTTGCGTTTCTCCTTCACACAGGAACCTTCAAGTTCCAGAAGACGGAGCTACGCCGCGAGGGATTCGACCCTGCCGTGGTGTCCGATAAGCTCTACTTCCTGGACTGCACTAGAGGATGCTACGTGGAGCTGGACGCCGAACTTCACCGCAGCATCACCTCGGGGAAACAAAAAGTATAAAAACAAAACACTGCTGACTCCGCCCACTTCCTCAGCCATCCCTCATCAGACCCCTCCCTCGGATCCTTTCAACACCCCGCCCCCTCGTTACCTCAGCAACCGCAGTAAGGGGCAGCAGGAGCACGGCACCTCCCAGCTCGCTCGTTCATCCGTCCGTCCGTCCCTTAAGACACACCCCGTGCCCCGCCCTCGACCTACCGTGTGCAGGACAACATACACACACACTCTGATATGCACAAGGAGAGAGAGAGAGAGAGAGAGGGCGTGCGCGCCTCATCGGCCTGTTCCGCACAACGCCGCCTCCTCGTTCATGACTCTTAAACGCACGCAAGAAAAAGAAACTTTCTGCTCAGCGAAGGGATCAAATCGCTACGCGTCACGCGTCCCTCTGCACACAGAAGAGCAACAGACAGCCGTGAAAGTGACTCCGCCTTCAGACGCTATTTATTTTAAACTTTACCTGCACCAAAAATATTTAAGTTGTAGAATAGCGTGTATTTATAAAACAGTTAACTAATCGCATCGCAGAAACATCTGTGCAGCGCGCAGGAGCGAGCCGTGACCGCGCCTGGCTACTGAGCTCTTCTTACACACCTCTAGGGGGCGGTGTGTGTCCAAGCATGTGTAAGCGTTTGTGTGCACGTGTATGTGTGAAGAGAACGTATGTCTGGTTTTATGTCTATTTCTACACAGCTTTGCGGGAAGGGCGTGGCACCTGTAGCCACGCCCCTCATGCAAGAAACGAAAGATGAACCCGGTGTAACTCGGCTCTTTGTTCTTTTCAATCACAGAAGCATGGCTGACGATCAGACGGCGCGCCGTGCCTTAACACACTTAGCTCCGTCCTCATCCGCCTCACGCGCACTGTGTAGGCTCCCTTTTCACATCACGTCCTCTAGATTTACGTTTTTACAACATAAACACACCTTTTCTTAAAAATCCTCGGTGTGTGTCGATAATCAGATACGTAATAATACATAACGATATTTACTGTACGTCTGTACCAAATCATGGAATTACCCGAGGTTCCGCTTGGGGAATTACGAGCTCCACATAACCCTTGTCGCTTGTGGGCGTGGCCATGTCATGTCTGCCGTTTCATGTATGCTAGTTGCTGCACTTAAACAACTTGTAAGATGGGATCAGTGTGTCATTCACGTGTTAACGGATCTGTTCTGTCTCAGCTACGTTCTCGGGTTAGATTAGCAAAGCGCACTAACCGTACCAGCTACGTACACTCCCGGGAAACGTCAGCCATCTGTGCTAATCCTCTCCCAGCTTCACACCCGTACATAAGCTCGAACGGGAACTAAGTGCAGGTAGGAACTGAAGTGTGACGGCGGGGAACCCGAAAAAACACAGCGCCTAGAGAACGCTTCACGACTCTACGTACGTTAAAAAGGAGTGTCATTTTGTTGCTCGCTAGTGTGATCTCAGGGTTAGATCCCTTATTTTGACTGTGACACGTGTTCGTGTGTGTGTGTGTGTGTGTGTGTGTGTGTGTGTGTGTGTGTGTGTGTGTGTGTGTGTGTGTGTGTGTGAATGTGACCGCCTGCTGTAGTATGAGTCACTATTTATTACAAAGGGAAGATGAACAGCAATGCTAGTGCTAATGCTACGCAGCAGGTTAGAGTTGATGTTTTTTTTTTACACTCCCAAGTTTAAGATCAGACCTGAATGTGGTTTATGAATTAATTTATTCAAATTATATCAAGTAGTACGTTTAGAAATAATCAGTTGTTTATCTTGCACTCTGCTGTCTGAACTGTGGTGTTTTTATTTTGTTTTTATTTTGCACTTATTTATTTTTCAGAACATTTGTCTTGTTTTTAATTGTCATGGATTGGACTGGGGTTAATTATGTTAATTGTGTTTCCTGGTTTATTTCTTGTTCTTGGTGTGTGTGTGTGTGTGTGTGTGTGTGTGGTCCCATGAAAGCAGAGCGCTGTCGTTGCGCAGCTCTGCCGAGGCGTCTCTACACTTTACGTCACCTTTTGAAAAGATTTGTTTTCATTCAGATTTACTGCATAAGTGGGCGGCGCCCAATTGTTTCTCAGTGCTGATTGGCTGAAATGGAAATTTTGTTCCAAATGTGCTCCAGTGTAAGACTGAATCATGGCTCTGGTACGGGTCACAGCGCCACCATGTGACTCTGAATTGTCAACAACTCTATGAGGGGAAACGACCATAATGTCAGACTGAGGGGGAATCGGCTCACTTCCAATATCACTCTTTATTCTTTGACTCCATGTTGAGCAGCGTGTGTGTCTGTTCAGGGTCAGAACACACACCACGCTGAGAAAAGCAAGTGCTGAAACCAGGGTCTAGTCGTGTGTATGTGAGCGAGAGAATCAGTCCGTAGTTCCATGTTCTGGCCTGTAGGAGGCAGCGCATGGCATCACCTGACCAAAACTTAGTCTTCATTCCAAAAATAAAAACACTCAGAGCTGATTTATATTTCTGTGTTGAAATACATTACTGTGTGTAACTAAGCGTGTGGCCGTCCGGTGAACTCTGATTGGTTGGCACGGAGGTGTATTTGGCTCAAACTTTTACTTTCCTCCTGTGGCTTTTATCGCTTTTAATGTAACATTATTCCAAAAACGTAGCAAGGCTTTCGGAAAAAAAACTAAAATAAAAATGGCCGCACAGCACCGCTCTCGGTTTACTAAAACTGACTATATGAGGGATTACACCACGTTACTTCAACACAAACCTGCTCCTGTGAAGTCTTTTATTCTTTATACAGAAGTCTTAGTTTTTACGCTCGACTTCATTCCTGTCGATTCTGGTTTTATTCACCCACTGGCGCCCCCTAGTGGCACAGGTTCAATGCAGACATATAAATCAGCAGAAAGGCAGCTTCACTTCATTCCTTGCGTCGTTTCTTCATTCCACTGTTAAAATTCATGTTTTGAAAACTTTGGTCTGACTTCGACACTGTACCGCGTGAACGCTACTGGAAAACTCCTGTACATACACACACACTTCTGATTTTATAGGCATTTTCTTTTTCTCCATTTTATTTTCCAAAGTGATGAAGGACCAAGCAGGACAAGTGACTGAACTTAACTTTTTTTGTTGTTGTTTTGGGTGAGGGGCGGGGCGGGGCGGGGGGTGTGTATAGGGAGAGGGGGGGGGGTTTGCATGTTAATTGAAGGTGGAGGTTGCCATAAAGTTATTTTTGGGTCCAAGAAAAATAAAAACAAGTAAAACTGCTACCTGGGGAACAGGAATGTGGTCACAGCCCTCGTTTGAAACGAACCATCAACTCAGCGAGCGTCAGCGTTGCCCTGACCGCCGTCTCAGTGTTTCCTAATTTTCCGTGCGGTGCTCAGGAACAACGTTTTAGTTTCAGAAAAAAGGAACACAGTGTGTTGGGTTTGTGGTTTAGTTTGTGCTGTGTGTGTGCGCGTGTGTGTGTGTAGGGGGAGGTGTGTGAGGTGTGCACGTCGCACTGAAGTCCTCTTGTCTCTTACTAGCTGTATATCGAGGTTTTCAGAAGAAAAACAACAACATGGCATCAGAGAATCAACGTTAATAAAAAATCTATAAACTTCCGGTTGTTGAGCTTTTTTTATTATTATTTTTTTATTTTTTAATAACTCCAAAAATGAAGGCTTTTTTATTTGTATATATTAAGAATACTTTTAGGTGCAAATCCTGTAAACAAAATATAAAATAATAATCATCACTGTAACAGTTCAGGCTGCTGTGGGTTTCTCTATTGAGTTAAAATACTTGAAAAAGCTATACAACAATTGTGTAATGTCGATTGGAAAAGTTTTGGCCCCTTCCCCCTAACTTTTTCCAAGATTCTTAGAATGTGATGAACTGTGGGGTGTGTCCTTGACGGGTTTGGGCGGACTAAATTAAATAGAACCAATATAAAAAAAAATAAATGATGTAAAAAAAATTTCAAAAGACCTAACGAGAAGTCGATGAAACAAAGAAAAAAAATGTAAAAGACAGAAATAAGTAATAATAATAGTAGTAATAATGAAATAAACATATAATAAACGTTAATGTTTGTAATAATGAAGGAACAAACTCTCAAACTCATGTTGCTAAAAGTTCTCAGAGTGCACAAACTTTTGCACTAGTGTGTAAATAAGCACACAACTCTCTTTATTTTCCACACTGACCCACCTTTCTATGAAAAGCGACTTTGTTCGAGCCCGACCCCGGCTCTGATTGGCCAGTTCGCCAGGTGGGCGGAGCTCGGTGTCCTGGCTCCATCTCGCTCCAGCTGTTTTTGTTCAGTCTGGACTTTTTCCCTCCCGGAGCTCCACGATGAAGATCACGCTGCTGAGCGTCACCGTGACTGTGATGCTCCTGATGGACGTCCACGCTGACGTCAAGCCTCAGAGGAACTTCGACGTGAAGAGGGTGAGAGGAACATCGTGGGGTTCTGTGGGTGTGGTAGGGGTGGAGAGGAGGTTCCTCGCTCAGGTCCGCTTCTCGTTAGTCTTATCCGAGAAAAACAAAACCTAACCAAAAAAAAAAACACTTTCACAGTTTATTAATATTAAAAAGAACAACATTATTGATAAAGCAATAATAAAATGTACAATTTTTATTTTAAAGAAGTTCCTCAATTTTATAGTCAATAAAATATGATCTTATGAATATGCATGAATTTGTGCCATCTCCCAGGTTCTTGCGTCATTCATTAGATCCGGAACATTGCTAGCAGGTTAGCTAACCGCTAATGAACAAAAGCTGATCGATTTATTTATCGGTTTTGTTTAAGTCAATCCTGTAATTTTCATATCGAAAAACACCGGCGTTTGTTTAGTGACATCACAAAGTGAGCTCATACTTAGCCCCGCCCACAAACATGATTTACCTGATTAATAGGACGGCCTTTGACTCTCCTTTTCCAAAAACACAGTAAGAAAAAAGAGAAATGAAGAAAAACTACGAGAAAAAAGAAACTTAGACAAATAAGAATTAAACATAAAAAACTAAAAAAAAAAAGTTTAGTGAACTTTAAACACTGAACTCAAAACCTCTGTTAGGATTCTACATAAAGCTTAATAAAGTCATGTTAAGAGGTTTTTTGTATGTGTGTGTGTGTGTGTGTGTGTGTGTGCGCGTCCAGTTCGCAGGCCGGTGGTACCGCGTGGGTCTGGCGTACAACTCGGCCGCCTTCGCTCGGCACAGAAACAAGCTGACGGTGTGTATGGGCGTGGTGGAGCCCAAAGAGAACGGAGACGTCGTGATGACCGTGTGGAAAACCAAGTGAGTCTGAACAAATAAACTCTCGGTGTGTCAATCCTCCATCAGCTGAGCACCAGAGATGAGGAACGAATCACTTCAGTTATACTGAATATCACGGTTTGTTCATGTGGTAGATCACACACTCCAGACCAAGATGTTTTTATTCACATATGATTTGTATGAAAAATGATATAACATGATATCAAATCATGATACTTAAAGAACCGCGATACAAATCAAATCGGCACTGAGGTATGGTGACACTATCGTATCGGCCGGTCCCTGGTGATTCATCTCTCTCATGGACTCGATTTACCTGCAGCAACCATCACTGGTGTGAAGAGACGTGATTATGGGCGGAGTTTAGTAACGCCGTGTGATTAACTCAGTTATGTGGTTTGATTGATCTTTTGTTAGCTGATTGGATTTAGTTTTGATTTAGAATCGATTCACACTTAAATTATTTGGGTAAACTTACAATAACAAAGGTCTACATTTGATGAATTCTTTAAATCTATTCCACAAAATAGATTAAAATTAAAAAAGGGATTTGCTAAACACCTAATATCCTCCAAGAGCAACTTCTCCTAATTGTCCAATAACGGTTTGGTGATTTAACAACGCCTTTCCCAGCATGATGGAGCTCCTCACCATCAGGCAAAAGTCATACCGAAGTGGCTCGAGGAACAAACCGTTAACAGTTCGGGTCCGTTTCCAGGAAACTCCTCGGAGAACACGCGGTCGATCCTCCGGAGTCGGGTAAACAAACATCCCACGAGTTCTGACAAACTCCGAGATGTTGATGGAAAGCTTGCCAGGGTGAATTTCAGACACGGATCCACGCGGCAAACACCGACTCTGCATAATAACTCTTTATGTAATTTTTAATAAAAGTCTTGTGAAATGCTTGTAATTATACTTCAGTACTCCATACTTACCATCTGACAAAATGATCTAAACCACTGCAGCAGCAGACTCTGTGACGATTAGTATTGGTCATTCTCAGAAATGTTGGCCCCCAGCTGTTTTATATTTTATATATTTTTATATTGTTTGCTTTTTTACTGCTGCACTTTATACCACATGCACATCTGTCTATCATATTTATATTGATATTTTTTAATATTTCTTTTTTCCTTGTAAATAGTTGAATCAGTCTTTATGTTAGTCCTGTATCCTCAGGTACGAGTAAAACCGTGTTGTCCCGTGTGTGTGTGTGTGTGTGT
>QMIH01001194.1:120279-130294 GCA_003987875.1 Clarias batrachus | reverse complement strand
ACACAGTACGGTAAATCTGCCATCTTTAATAGGGTGCCGTTACTTTTGGCCTAATTGAGAAGCACGTTTTAGATTTACTTCAGAAAATCTAAAACAAGATTATTTCACAGATGTGTGTGTGTGTGTGTGTGTGTGTGTGTGTGTGAGAGAGATAAACGAGGCTCACTGTTCCTCATGAACTCCAAAACGTTCTCAAAAGTTCATGAGGTTACGCGGTATTTTCTGTTGTAAAGTGTGTAACTCTGTACACACTTTGTGTGTGTGTGTGTGTGTGTGTGTGTGTGTGTGTGTGTGTGTGTGTGTGTGTGTGTGTGCAGGTCCTCCGTCCTGTGTCAGAAAGAAGTCTACAAATATGAGAAGACGTCTGTGCCTGGCGTGTTCACGTACTTCAGCACACGTTAGTACCTCACTGATCCGTCAGCACTGCCAGTTATCAGTGGAGCAATTAGAGGAAACCAAACCGAGCCGGTGAAGAATCGGGTTAGTGGTGGAGTGAAGCTTAAAGTGCATCAAATCAGCAGCGAATCAGGAGGACTGAATCTCATCGCATCAGATCAGCAATAAATCAAATCAGTATTTGGCTGAACTGAAGCATAACAGATCATTTACTGATGGTACGACTGGGACGATAAGAACCGGGACTGGTGATGATGATGAAGGGTGGTGGTGATGAAGGGTGGGTGTGATGAAGATGATGATGATGAAGGGTGGGTGATGATTAGGTGTGGTTAGGAAGATGATCATGGATGGGGTGGTAATGAGTGTGATGATGATGATGATGATGATGAAGGGTGATGATGATGATGATGATGAAGGGTGGTGGTGATGATTAGGTGTGGTTAGGAAGATGATGGGGTGGTGATGAGTGTGATGATGATGATGATGATGATGAAGGCCGTGTGTGTGTGTCGCTCGTCCTGCAGGACACGGCCGTGTGAAGGACGTCACCGTGGTGGAGACAAACTACAGCGAGTTCGCACTCATCCACAAACACAGGAAATTCCACAGGGAGTTCACTCAGGTGTCTCTGTACAGTGAGTCACGTGCCATCACACACACACACACACACACACACACACACACACACACACACACTGTAGACACTCTCTGGTGTCTCTGTTTCAGGTCGGAGTCAGAAGTTGAGACCAGAACTGATTGAGAAGTTTAAGAAGTACGCCCTGCAGCACGGCTTCCCTGAGGAGTCCATTATAATTCCACCACTAACAGGTAACACACACACTCACACACACACACACACACACACACACACACACACACACACACAGAGTGTTTATTTAAATGTATATAATGTGTAGAATTGATCCTCCCTGTATAGTGACCCGTCACGGCCACACTGTGCTTCTCTCTCCTCAGATAACTGCCCCCTAGCACGCCACTGAGTGAGTACACACACACACACACACACACACACACACACACACACACACACACACGGGTTACAGCACAGTTCTCATTGTGTCAGGATGCTGTGTGTGCCGAGACCGCGGCTCCTCAGAACTTCTTCATGGAGAAGCAGAATGAAAAAAAAAAAGTCAAACAGAGTCAATATAAGAACGCTCGTGTGCTATTACGCTAATGCAGGGGGTCTCAGGAGGGGCTCGCTCAGATGTTTAAAGGGTCTATTCTTTGGAAAGAGTTATACTTTGGAATGAGAACCTTTATTATAAGAGTCTAACAGTATTAACAGCCGTGGGAAGTTCTTAAAGACGACATGAACCCGTGACTATGTGGAACCCGTGGAGGCCCAAATCACTCACTAATCCGTCACCTTATTAGATTTACTTCATGTTGACGTGCAGCTCTCATTGTGACGGAACCTTGAACACGGAACCTTTAACCCACTGTAGAAGCCGTGTTAACGTTTTCTGGAACGCTGCTCTGTTTTTCAGCGTGGTGTCGGATCACGGGGGAGCGCCAGTGTGTGTGCGCGAGTGTGTGTGTGAGCGCCAGTGTGTGTGCGCCAGTGTGAGCACGACGAGCCTCAGACCAGATGTTCTCTGTAGAGCCCGGCTCCTGATCCCGAT
The DNA here is from genome assembly GCA_003987875.1 of Clarias batrachus. Lineage (NCBI taxonomy): Eukaryota > Metazoa > Chordata > Actinopteri > Siluriformes > Clariidae > Clarias > Clarias batrachus. Next base: position 128,249 of record QMIH01001194.1, on the reverse strand, counting down.
CCCTCCATCAGAACCTACTGCACCTCTGGAGCTCCTGTAATCAGCTTTCCTGTTAATCCTTTATAAAGATGAGTGATTTGTGCTGATGTGTGATTTTGCTCCCTGCAGGTACATTTCAGTATTTAGTACAAATTTAAAGTTAAACTGAATATTTTTATGAAAATGAGGCATCAATCCTGTTAGTAAACAGCTTTAAAGCAAAAATTATCATTTCTAGTCAAATTTTTCATTGATCAATTTAAAAAAAAACTGAAAATCTATTTGCCTGAATATATATAAAAACATCCTGCAGTGTGATTTCTGGTGATTATTGAATATATTGAAAAATAAATCTTTTTTTTCTTCTTCTATATAGCCAGTGTGTGTTGTGTGTTGTGTGTTTTGTTCTCTCTGCACGTGTGTTCCATCGTTAAACAGATAAGCTGAGAATTTATTATTATTTTTATTATTATTATTCCTGAGATTATATTAATATTAATCCTCATGTTTGAGGCTCACACTTATAATGTTCCCCGTCACTTTTGACACTTTTGAGCATTTTATTCATTTTATTGCATCTTTTTCATCAACTTCAGCTCTTGTGAAGTTGATGAAAATCTTTTGTACTTACTTAGTTTTTACTTACTTACTATATAACTTTATAACTTTACGAGGTGTGCTGCATCTTTACGTGTAGGAGACGAGAGTAGGCATGTGCTGGAGCTCTGCTTTCTACACTAACTGTAGTTTAACCTTCACTTCACTGATCCGCTCATTTCTGATTGAACAACATGCGTATAAAAGTATAAAAGTTCCATAAAACACACATTTTTATTAAAATATTTCAAATGTATTTTATGTATTGAAATGCCGTGTGCGAACAAAATCATTGAACCTCATGAGAAATGGATCAAATTCACTGTACAGGTTTAGAGGGGAAACATGAGGACCACAGCATGAGGGTTAATAGAACACATTAATAGTTTATTGCTCTCTTCTGCCCTCTAGTGGCAGAAAACTGATTTAATCTCTTTAATTCTCTTTTGTTAAAACTTTAACAAAAAGCCTTCTGTTCCTCTGAGCAAAATAATATGTATAAAAATAATATTAAGCCCCGGGACTGAACACAAAGAGAGGAGGAAAGGGGCTGGAAGAAAAGTGGAAAGAAATAGAGAAGGACAGGATAAAGGAAGAAAGAGAGAAAGAAAGAAAATGAAAGAGAAAAGATTGAAATAAAATGAAGAAACTAAGAAGTTTTTCAAGTATAAAAAGTATTTAAGAGTTAGAAAAAACCCACACACGACTGAAAAAATATGCAAAGGAATGATGATAATAATGAAGGGTGGTGATGATGATTGTTGTTTATTAATAGTTAGTCATTTTTAAAATAAAATACAGTGGAACCTCAGATTGCGAATAAGTGTGTTCCACAAGACGAGCAAAGATTTTAATAATGAATAAAGATTTTCTTAAGAATTTTGACTTGAAAAAAGACCAATGATCTTGGTTCACGACTTGCGCTGTGGAATTGTGGGTAGTCGTCGCCCCTTAGTATAATCAGCATCCGTGCACACATGTACTGTTTACTATAACACTGTGACACGTGTGTGTGTGTGTGTGTTTGTGTGTGTGTTTGTGTGTGTGTGTGTGTGTAAAACATATTTTATTTTTGTGTTTGTAAGCGTGTGTGTACAGCGCGCGTGTACTGTTCATTATAACCACGTGTGTGTACGCGTGTAAAGCAAAAGAAAGTCCCCTCCTACTTTCACACACTAGTGATGGGAAGTTTGAATAATTTTGGTGACTCGTTTCTTTGAATCTTGTTCATCAAAATGAACGAATCTATTTTTGAGTCATTTAGTTCATTTCGTTCTTTTGATCAGAAATAAAATAAATTGTTACATTTTTAATAAACAGACCCCCAACATGTCTACATACACAAATTTTGGCTATAGTTCCGGTAATGAAAATATATTTAAAAATTTCTTGTTTATTTTTCCGATTAAACAGTGTTTTCGTTGTGTGTGTCTGTGTGAAAAGAGTGGAGGAAGGGTTACTGTGTAAGACGAGAAGAGGGAGGCGGGGGCTCATTACTTTAGCTTCACACACACACACACACACACACACACACACACACACACACATAGACCTGAGAAACGTGCACAAACAGCACAAACGGAAACACTAATCTGTCTGGATTTATTTTTGGTATTGTTAAAGGATTTAACAATATTTGTTTTGTTTTTACTTTATATTTTGCATTAATTGTTTTTATGTACTTATTTTTGGGGGGCTGTGGAACAAATAATTAGAGTTTCCATTATTTCTTATGGGAAAATATGGTTTGATTTACGAGTGTTTTGATATACGAGCCCGCTTCTGGAATGAATTGTGCTCCTAATCCAAAGTTCCACTATAGTTAATAGTTTATTGTTAATAGCTCTCTTCTGCCATCTGAAAACTGATATAAATTAATAATATATATTCATGTATAAAAATTTATATGATGACCAGTAAGTTGCACATAATTATAGGCAAAAAAAAGTCAACAAAAGATAACAAAAAAGTAAGTACACACAAAAATGTAAAGAAATATATACAATTTTTAAAAACTACAAAGAAGACCCATAATAGAAATAAAGTATTTACTCCACTTCCAAAACATCATTCAATATCACATCTGAATATAAAGATGAAGTTTAAACCTCCAGCTGCTGAACTCTGTGTTAAAACTCGGGCATTTTGATTTAATTAGCATTCTCTTCAACATAACGTGATCAATTTAGACACGTACTATTAAATATCATGACATTTACTCAGACTGTTTAATATTCCAAACATTTTATAATTTTTTTTATCTTATCTTTTTTTATGTAAAATATCTACATCCTGAATAGTTTAATGTTTTTAACAGGTCTATAAAAAAGTATTGCAAAAGCATTTTAATTACATTTGCATGACAGTTCTTTCTTTCTTTCTTTCTTTCTTTCTTTCTTTCTTTCTTTCTTCTTGTTATTTATTTATTTTTCCTCTACTTTTTTATTTTCCTTCCCCTCCTCTCCTCTCCTATGGATGGATTTAATGGATTTATAATAAATTATAAATTATAATACATGATTCATGTTCATTCTATCGATTATCAAAATTCTTCCATTCTGTTTAACGCTCCTGCATCCGGCTGCTATTTCCACCGCTAATCTAATCTGATCTGATCTAATCTAAGCTAATCTTAGATCTGATCTAATCTGATCTAATCCACACTGGAGTCGATTTTTTTATTACAGTGTAATTTTTGCACAAAGGCACACAAGAAATAAATACTTCGACCTTTTTATGATAACACATATGCACCTAAATGTGTTGCCTTATTATTGCTGATGTTTATTTCCTTCTGAGATCTCCACACAAACGCCTCGAGCCCCACAGAGATGTCCGATCTCCACACATCAGATTGTTGTTCAGTCTCAGAGACACACAGCTGGGACTCCTGAACGCCCTCGTCTCTACATTGACAGAATTATACTTGAGTAAAACAGTAAAGAGTAAAACATGAGTGTAGTGAGGCGCTGCTCGAACCCTGGGCTTCTGAAACACACCGTCATGCTGATCTGAGATCTGTAGAGAAGAACGACGCCCTCGGTCTGTACCCGGGCCAGGAGTCGCTCTTAAAGACACCAAAGGAAAATCAGCAAAGTGTGAATCATCTATTAATAACTAAACCACACACACGTTTAACACATTCTGGTCCAGATGTTTCATCAAATAGTTGAAGATTTGTTTACTTTGTTTACTTATATATATTAGTGTGTGTGTTGTGTGTAACATTTGTATATCGGGATGGTTATTGTGTTGTGTTGTCAAAGATGTGTGTGTGTGTGTGTGTGTGTGTGTGTGTGTGTGTGTGTGTGTGTGTGTGTAAAATTCCTAATAAACGTAAATGTACATTGTCAAAATCAAAATGTTTCTGTTTCTGACACTTTGAAGAAAACAGAAATAACAATACAGAGGCTGTTTGTTTTGTTTTCCATGTGACCTTCTAATGTCCTTGACAGTCTGTAAATACTGTAACACCATCTCTAATCCAAATCCACTTACCCAGATTAAGTGTTCCAGATTATTTGTCTCAGCAGCGTATATTTAGAATGTTACATTAATTTGTGTTATTTTATAAAGCTAGATGAACACACACACACACACACACACACACACACACACAGCACAGGATGGATAAATCAATAATCAGATAAGAGGACCTTTGCTCTGGTTGGTTGGACTGACTTTAGGCCACTTTGTGACAGTGGGGTGAAAACACATAACCCACCGGTCGATGGCTTTACCAGCGGGGGGGGGGGGAGGGGGAGGGGGGAGGTGCTGTTGTTCCCTCATCATTCCATCTAGAACCTCATTTGGATCGGAGACGGACAGAAATGCAGGCTGTGTTTGTGTGTCTCCTGCTCGCTGGCGTGGGTCTGATCCACGCCGGGCCTCTGCCTGCAGAACCGCTCCTCCAGACCCAGGAGAACTTCGACTTGGACCGGGTAAGAGGCTTTACACACCAACTACATTACTTCATTATATTACAAAATTAATCCATAAAAATAATACATTTGCATAAGTGTATAATATTCAATAATGATCCGTTAATAAATGTTGTTTAAACATCTAACAATGCAAACGTCTTCGATTGGTTGTGAGAAGAATAACAATACAGAGGTTGTTTGTTTTGTTTATGAATATAATTTTATATACTGTATATAATTTTATACATAAAATAAGTTGTTATATAATATAGAATTTTATTCTACTTTACCACATCTATTAAATGACTAATAGCATATTTATCTTTATTTTATATCACAAATTACAGAATATTAATGCAAACGTCTGTTCATGTAACTAGGTAGTAAACCAAGTAGTAATATATAAATAAATTACTGTTACAAACTAGATAGCAATAAATAAAATCTAAAATATCAAACCTGATTTACAGAATTGAATTATTCCTCGTACGGCGACTCGCTAACTCGCCAGCGTAATAACGTAGCCTCGATTAACACTTTCCTGTAGTTCACCAAAATGTTTGAGGAGAACTTTATCTAAACCAATAAAGAAATAAACAAATACTGTTCAGGTGTTGTTAGATGGCTAGTAAGTAAACATTGTGGCTTTTACGCTAAAGACCAGCTAGCGATCGTCTAAATCACAGAAACCTCCCGAACCACAACGGCTTAATACTTTGGAAACACAAAACTGTAGAATCTGTTTGTCAGGACTAACACACGGCTGTACACACGCAGGCGTCCTGTGCGCTAATCAATAGTTCAAAACCAGAAAAATCCTTCGTCCCTGATCAAAGAGCAGAACCTGTTTACACACCAGCATGTTTACACACCAGCATGTTTACACACCAGCATGTTTACACACCAGCCTTACACAACATTCATGCAAATACACAAGGTTTTATTCACAAGGTTTTATTTTTGTTTTGACAATATATTTATATATACAGTTAAACGTTTTGGCCTAGCAAAGACAAAATAAAATAAAAAAAAAATCACAAAAAACAGGATGGAATATAAAGGAAATTTTAAAAAAAGGTTTATTTTTATTTTCATATGTCCAGATTTGAAATATGGAAAACAACAAAGAAAAAAAATAATTTTTTTCATCAGTATGTGACGTCCTTCATCGTCACAACTTTTTTTTTTCCTTTTGAAGTCACACACTTTGAAAATGTACAGTTCATTCTAAGATTTCTTTTCTTTCATTTCTTTATGGATGATGTCGTGATATTGTCAAATGACAAATTGTTTTGAAATCTTTGACACTGTTCCGTATTTTATTGATTGTAACACGAATAATTAATTAAAGGAATAAAATTGTAATTCAATAATTAACATGGCATTAAAGCCGTCAGGTGTTTCATGGCATTTTGTTTTATTTACTGACTCGCTCTGAGATATAACTCTGCTACTTTTAAATCTCATTTAAAAGGAAAAAAGGAACTTAAATTTAGATTTTAAATATTGTCTGATTTTTTTTCGCACATTTATAGATTAAATGCAAGCTTGCTTAAATTTGGTGTACATGTGTAGTCTAGCTTTAGACACACACACACACACACACACACACACACACAGACGTGTCAGCCATGTGGTTTTGTGGCAGTTCTTAGGGAAGTGGTATGACGTCACGTCGGCCTCCAACTGCCCCTGGAAAAACAAACACAAAGGAGATTCTCCGATCGGATCCCTGGAGCTGCAGCGCAGCGACACTCCAAACGCTCTGAGCATGACCCGCATCATGTCCCGGTACACACACACACATACACACACACACACACACACACACACACACACACACACACACACACACACACACACACACACACACACGTGTCTTATCTATCCTATTCCACAAAACATTTCCCAACAGTTCAATTTCCCATTTTTTAAATCCATTTATAATGACTCTTATTGTTGTATCATGCTATAAGTTGGAAACGTAGAGTGTCACAAAGCACTGAAACTGGAGACTCCTTCCTCCTTTATTCTCTTTATGCTTAAAGCTGTTCTGTTCTGACCAATCAGAATCCGGATTGTGTTTGTAAATGGTGCTGTGGTGTTTGTCGTCACAGGCGTGGCGAGTGTAAGATGATCACTGGTAATTACATGGAGACCGAAACTCCCGGAAGATTCTACTACCGCAGCGTCAGTGAGTGGAAACGCTCAGCTCGTGATCACAGAATGAAAGTGGAATAAAAGCGACGAGCTATAATCTGACCTCTGGTTGTGGTTCTGTACAGAATGGTCGGCTGACGTGGATGCGTACGTGGTGCACACGAACTACGACGAGTACGCGCTGGTGGTGATGTTCAAACAGCAGAGCGGAGGAAACAGGTCCACCTCGGTCAAACTGTACGGTGAGGAGACACTGTTACACTGTTACAGCCTGAGGAAAGTGCAGGACAGTAGGAGTCTGTGATTCAGATGCGCAAGTCGGCTGTGAGTCGACTCTTTGAGTCATCTGTTCAAGTCGATACGATTCAGTTTTTTACTATTGCGTTTTTTTGAGTCAGCTCTTTAAGGTAGCGCTTTGAGGTGCCACTTCAAGTCAGATATTTGAGTCACAACCTGAGTCACCGCTGAGTCAGTGCTGAGTCAGCTTTTTTAAATGAGCTTTTTGAGCCTCCATATTGAGCCTCCTCAGTAACGATGTGTTTCGACATGACATCAGAAAGTGATGAAATGACAGACGCGCGTTAACGTTGTACGTCCGTCCGTGTGTGTGCGTGTGTGTGTGTTTGTGTGATGGAGTGTTAGTAGGAAACATGAGGTGAAACTGAGGTTTTGTGATGTTTGCTGCCCCAACAGGTCGTAAGAAGGAACTGCGGCCGACACTGATCGAGGACTTTAAGACCCTGGTGGCGGAGCAGGGGATGAGCGCAGACACCGTCTCTATTAAACAGAACAAAGGTATAAAACTGTTCGCTTCCCATCAGAGATGGTGTGAGGTTTATCTTCACAAAATGTCCTTTGTCATCCTAAGATTGTGGTAAGGTTGTAGTAAGGAAACACACTCAGCCCTTTAGTGTTATTTTGAATTATTTAAACAGATTTATTCTTTAACGGATGGGATTATTATAGGTCAGGTATTTATGATGGTCATATCTGATTCTTTCTCTTCAGGAGATTGTGTTCCAGGACAAAAAACAGCGCCAGCAACCGAGGTTCAGGTATTTTTTTTAAAAAATCTATGAATTGCTTCTATTTTCTGTCTAATTTTCGTCTGTAACCCGTATAGCTGTTATCAAAACTGTTGCTAATTCTTGATCAAATTCCATAATGCTTTGCGCGTCCTGTGGCTGTGTCTAGCCGAAGACCAGACGATCGGTGGTGCTGCCTCCGTCTGATGAAGGTTCTGCAGATGGAATACCCATGTTTAAGGGAGAAAGTGAGTGAACACACACACACACACACACACACACACAT
>QMIH01001194.1:108884-120134 GCA_003987875.1 Clarias batrachus | reverse complement strand
GTGTGTGTGTGTGTGTGTGTGTGTGTGTGTGTGTGCGTGTGTGTGTGTGTGTGTGTGTAGGCTCCTGTATAGGTACCCCAGACCCTGGTCCGTGCTTCGGGATGCTCCAGCGTTTCCACTACAACTCCTCCATCATGACGTGTCAGAGGTTTAACTATGGAGGCTGCATGGGCAACCAGAACAACTTCCTGACTGAGAAGGAGTGTCTGCAGACCTGCCGCACTGAAGGTGTGTGTGTGTGTGTGTGTGTGGTATAATAATGACAGAAGCGTGTGATTAAGCAGAGTTACTGTTACCCTAAAGTTGATTACACGTCATTATTATTGAATCTTCAGCGACGCTGTATAGCAGCTGTAAACACACACACGCCCTCTGCAGCCGCTACAGTCTGTGTCATGAAGAAGCTCTGAGTACCGGCAACAATCCTCCTTTTGTGAGATCATCGCTGATTCATTCACTTCTCCCTTTAAACGTTTACGTGCGGTTCGTGCATTACTGACACCTCCTGAACCCTCAGGGAAAAAAATATTATGGCTTTGCATGGGACCTTATCTGTAATCGCTTAACAACGACACAAAGTTACGCAACATTTCAGCGATGATCAGATACCTTTTTGTATTGTATTTTAGAAACTCAGCTGCTTGAGACGATTCGGACAGTAAACTTTAGTGCTGCTGAGCCAAATCAAATCAAAAATCCCAAAACCGATCTGCATCATCAGTCGACCTCTGATTCTCAACTCTGTATTTATGCTGTAACGCTAACCGAGTAACCTGAGCTCTGTATTGGGAAGCTGCTGATTTGATGTTAAACTCTTTTAGATATTAATAATAAATACACAACAGCTGTTTTAGAAGAATGAGAAAATGTTGAGCGTCGAAAAACAACAGCAACAACAAAATGAATTATAAATCCTCCATGAACAAACATCGTTAAAATGATCACAGAAAGATGTACGTTGTGCTAAGCTAAAGCTGTACAAATCACTGACACTGGAGACTCCTTCCTTACGTGACACAAACATCTCAGATCAACAGATTTTTTAAACCGTGCGTTACTGCTGTATACACTGTACCTCTCTGTGAATTAGCCGTTACCACGGAAACCAGAGAGCATTAATATAACCCTGCACGAACGTCAGAGCTGACCGATGAGAATCTGGCCTTCTCTCGCCCGTCCAGCTGTCTGTCGCCTCCCGATGGACGCCGGTCCGTGTAAGATGTCGCATCAGTTCTGGGCTTTCGACTCGGCCAACGGAAAGTGTGTGTCCTTCACCTACGGAGGATGTGATGGCAACGGCAACCGCTTCTACACACAGAAAGAGTGTGAGGAGTACTGCGGCGTCAGCAGAGCAGGTACACACGCACACACACACGCACGCACACACACACACACACACGCACACACACACACACACACACACACACACATGCCCTTATACACTTATACACACATATATCTATTTCATATGTAAATTAATAAATATGTATGTATAGCTGAGTGCAAATTTTGTGCCCCCACAGTTTTATCAACACAAACAGAAATTCATCAAATATTACAGAAACATGCTCAAAAGTATACACCCCCCTAACCAAGAGCTCATTTAAGGAAGTTTTAAAGCCCTCAAGCAGTGGAGTTCAGAAAATCAGCCCTCACACACACGAACACGAAGTTTCTGTAGAAGGAGATAACAGAACATAAACATTCTATTAATCCATATTACTGTCACATTCACCCGTTTGATGTACTATAATATATTTGCATTTACATTTGTGATGTAATAAAGGAATCACAAAGGAATAATTTTGTTTATATATATATATAAACAAAATATATGTGTGTGTGTGTGTGTGTGTGTGCGATATTTCAGGTGATGAAGAGTTCCTCAAGGTGTAATAATGGAATACCAGGAAATCAAATACCAAACAGTAGCTCAGCATCTTTTTTTTTCCAGATCAACACACTCGGCCTCAGCGCTGGTTTTAAGAGATTCTGATGATATAATTCTCTGAAATGAAATATTAAAATATGATAGTATACTGTTGGAGAGTAACTGAAACTATTTCACGTGTGCTGTATGAGAAAAAGGATTAAATCATATTAAAGGTGATATTTCGCACTGAATCTACGCCGCAGGAGGTTTGATGGATTTAAAACAATAAAATACGACAAATTAACAGACGGAACATTTTTCCTGCCGTTTCTTTATGTTGAACAATAAAAGTATTTTCTGTGTAGTGTGTTAAGTTGCAGTGATTTAGGGGCGGAGTTATGTATGAAGTTTCTTAATAATGTCACTTAACACACTCTGGATTGAGCCTCTAACTTCTGATATGCAAATTATCAGAACTCAAAGTCCAAGTCCTCAGCTAAGGATGTTCTCCAGTGGAGTAGACGTACCACTGGAAATTGGTCCTCATGTTGAAGTACTAAGTGCTGTAAAATGTACTTAACGTACACGCGAACAGATACTCTGATTTTAGTTACTGATGAATTTGACATTAATTAAATGTACGGCAGGTAGCATCGTTAGCATCGTTAGCATCTCTAATGACTTCAGTAGCTTATCTGCTACCGTTTCTACCCTGCATCATACAAGTAGTTTTCCGAATGAAACGTGGCCATACTGCAGGGAAGCAGAATACAGTAAGGTTCATCTAATCACCAAAACTATACAAGCTTGTTATTTTAAAAAATGTTATTTGTGTAAAACACAAACCAAACCAAGTGCGCTCGTTTAGGACACTTGTAAAAGAAGCCAGAAAATTATGCAGCCCAGAGATCAAGTGGGCGGGATCCATGCCATCAATCAGAAAAACGACCAAAAAACACTCAGCTCTTCCATAATGACCTGCTGGTAGAGCTGCAACTAATGATTATTCTGATAATCAGTTCTTACCTTGATTACTGAAATGCTTAATAGCCTCACAATAGCTTTTATTTAGCTCTCAAATTTACCCTGAGGTTGTTTTGTACGTGTGGAAACCAACAATCATGATTATAAATAGTCAATTCAATTCTATTTTATTTGTATAGCGCTTTTAACAATTGTCATCGTCGCAAAGCAGCTTCACACAATCAAAAGAATGATTTAAGTTTGTATAAAATGTGAATGTGAGTGAGTCAGAATGATCAGATTGTCCCTGATGAGCGAGTCGAGGGCGACGGTGCTGAGGGAAAAACTCCCTGAGATGGTAACAGGAAGGAACCTTGAGAGGAACCAGACTCACCAGGGAACCCATCCTCATCTGGGTGATAACGGAGAGCAGAGATTGATCTGCACTCATACTGTGTGTTACTGTAGGAGGCTGGAGGTTCAGTAGAACAGTTGTTAACAGATGTTAATTGATGTTAATATGGAGTCCAGTTGGTTATTGGAGGCTCAGGTAGACTTGTAGGAAATTCCAGCTGTGAACATCAGTCGAGGCCAGAACCGTCTTCATAGTAGAGTGAAACCGTCCCCAGACATCGGACGCGTCCCAAAGAGACACACGGGACATCCATGTGACGAGATCTCCAACCAGAAGCGGGTCACCAGGATGAGTCAGGCAGGTCCAGAGGGCAGAGGGGGTCCGGATCACTGGCAGCTCAGGAACGACATGTGTAGCTCGACAGAGAGAGGGAAAGAGAGAGAGAGGGGGGGGGGAGAGATAACAGTTAGGTCTGGTCACACTAAGGTGAATGTATAATTAGTGTAGTGTGCAAGCAGGGACTCCGGCAGGACTAACTATAACATCATAACTAAAAGGGAGAACCAGAAGGAAACACAGACATGAGGGGGAACTGAGATGTAAAGCAACCGATCACCTCACCGTCAACAAACCTGAGTGATCAATGAGAGTGGGGAGGACAGCATCTAAACATACCAGTTCACCAGAATACTCTACGTCCATGAGTCCCCCAGATCTGCTCCTTTACCTAAGGCTAATCTATTTACAAACATGCTGCGCTAAATAAATAGGTTTTTAGCCTAGACTTAACCACTGAGACTGTGTCTGAGTCCCGAACATTAATAGGAAGACTATTCAGATATATATAATAATAACAATAATTAAAGATTAAAGATGGCGGATGATAATTCTTGAAGTTGAAATTTGTTGAAAATTAACGTTAAGTCTGTGGTGAGGGGGCGGGGTCAAGCAAAGTGAAGTGCGGAGGGCCAAAGAGTAAGGTGAGTGGGAAAAAAAACACACATCTGCGAAGAATATGGCTAATCTGTGTGTGTGTGTGTGTGTGTGTGTGTGTGTGACAGAGAGAGAAAGATAAAGAGATGATCCACATTCTCTCCAGGTGTGAAGCCTTTCCCACTAACCTGACTCCCGCATCCTGCACAAATCGGCCACGCCCCCTCAGCACACAGACTTCCCCCTGACTCTCGCGACTGTTCTGCTCGAGCTAACAGGTAAATGTTCCCAAACATCGGAGATTTTTGCTCGTGAAGGTGTTCGCCATCGCGCCATTACTCATTACTCCAGTAAGCCGAACACCTACGGAGCGCTCACAGTTGAGACACACACATGATGCATCATGAACAAATCAACAGTTACATTTATTTTTGATTAAAACTTGATCATCGATTGTAGCTGTTAGGCCGTTAATGCCTGCCAGTTGTATCTGTAAAGCAGGATTGGTGGAATTGTTTTGTTCCTGCCTTCCGCATGTGAGGTGGAGCTCAGCACACGGTATGGTGTGAGTGACCGCGTCAACGCTAATGTTTACAACGGAGAACACCTTTGTGTGACTGTCACCTGAAAAGTAACAGGTTTCTGTTTAAAATGTGGTAAGTAAATATACAGGTGCTTCATCAAGAGACATAGTGAGTAGAAGGAAAAAATATCAAATAATGGAAATGCACAGAAATTTACATAAATATACATTAAAAAAAAAACAATACTTCAGTACAATAACAGAGTCTTTGTGCTGCGTTATTTGCCACCTCAGCAAATTATTACAATATCGTGATGGAAACTTTTGGCTGAAGTAGCTAGCAAATTAGCATGAAAACATGTTGCTAATGATAGCAATTTACTACTATGATAGCAATAGATAGCATTTCTGTTTTTGTGTGCTATTCAATAAATCACTGACAACGGAAACTGGAACTTGAAACTCCACTGATAAATATGAGCTTGTTTGTTAACTGACTAGCTAAGTTAGCCTGACTGTACATTTCTTATTTGCATATTCATGTGTATTTATAAATGCTAGCATGTTAATTAGGGTGAAGGTGTCGAGATGTTTCTCTGGCATTACAAAGATCACAAAAAGAGTTTTATTATTCAGCATGAATCTGTTTGAATGTTTTAAAATAATGTGAACACTCTGGGCGCCACGGTGGCGTAGTGGTTAGCACTGTCGCCTTGTTCCTCCAGCGTCCGGCTTCGGTTCCGATGTATGTGTTTGTGTGTGTGTGTGTGTGTGTACCCTGTGATGGATTGGGACCCTGTCCAGGGTGTACCCTGCATCGGGCCCTAAGTCTCCTGGGATAGGATCCAGGCCCTGCGCGACCCTGTATACAGAATAAAAACGGTTCAATGAATGAGTTCTGATTGGTGTAATCTTTATTCTGTCCACTGGGGGGCAGTGTTGTCTGCTTCTCTGATTCCACCTCACAGCTCAATGTGCTCATATCAGAACTCAGGCTTTAGATAAAGGAGACTGTTCTGAGATCAGGGCAGAGTGAGGAGTTTTTGTGTGGAGCGAGCGGCGGCGTTCCTGTTCCGGTTTCCTGTCGCGCAGATTCCCAGCGTTCCCAACTCGCGATACTGGCAAGAGAATGCTGGGAATATCCGGAGAGGAAAAAGGAACTGACGGCTTTCTGTGACCTTCCGGTCAAGGCCACATCACCTGCTCGCCCACACACACACACACACACACACACACACACACACACTTGCATACTCACACAAAGCAAAATAGACGAACGTTAGATGCCAATTAACGTTTGCTCAAACACGTACACAGATTTGGAGACTGTTACAAAGATCAGAGAAATATTCCGAGCATAGAATTCCGTCTGCATGAACTCAGAAACATTCTCGCTCTGTGCACGAGAATGGAAAATTAGGAATGGATTTTAACAAGATGCCAATATATTATTTATTTATAACACGTGGATGAAGCTGCTCGACCTCCTTACATGACGATCATTAGTTTGATGTCACGAGTCATGTTGTGAATGTGGGTTTTGTCAGGCAGCTGCTCTCTCGTCAGTACTGAGGACCGGTCTGCGACGTCTGCGAGGTCTGCGAGGTCTGCGAGCGCCGAAAAATTAAACATGTTTTATTTTTCGCGCGGAAATATGGAAACGTAATTACAGCCCCAAAACTCGCGGTGAATCGTGATGAACCGTACTTATGGCCACCGTGGAACAAACCGCGCAGGTGAGACAGGGGTATTAGTGTAATTATCCACTGTACAACACCTGGGACGGCCAGAGACACATACAGGTCAACATCATAGTGCTGCTGTTCCACTCTACTCATAAACACCTCTCATCCAATCAGATCACTCGGTCAGAACTAACTGCTGTCTTAGAGAACCTGACAGATGAGAATGTTCTTTTAGAGTGAGACATTAAGGCTAAAAAACTTTCTTCTAACGTTATAATGTCAGCGGGGTGTCGGTTATAATCACACTGCGAGTTTCAATGCAAAACTACATTTTAAAAGGAGCGACCTTCGCAGAGCGTGTGTGTCTCAGCCCATCAAGGACATGTGTGTATAAGGGGGGAAATTAAATTTTCAGCTAACTTGTTCCCTTAAATCTGTTTTCCCCCAAACAAATATCATTTATTTTAATACTTGAATCTCATGAGGTCTGATGTTATGAATTTGAGGTTTTCTGTAAAATGTTGGATCGCTGTCCTGGGTTTAAGACTGAATTCTAATATGCATGTTAGTCGGAGATTTTGTGTGTGTGTGTGTGTGTGTGTGTGTGTGTGTGACAGAGAGAGAAAGATAAAGAGATGATCCACATTCTCTCCAGGTGTGAAGCCTTTCCCACTAACCTGACTCCCGCATCCTGCACAAATCGGCCACGCCCCCTCAGCACACAGACTTCCCCCTGACTCTCGCGACTGTTCTGCTCGAGCTAACAGGTAAATGTTCCCAAACATCGGAGATTTTTGCTCGTGAAGGTGTTCGCCATCGCGCCATTACTCATTACTCCAGTAAGCCGAACACCTACGGAGCGCTCACAGTTGAGACACACACATGATGCATCATGAACAAATCAACAGTTACATTTATTTTTGATTAAAACTTGATCATCGATTGTAGCTGTTAGGCCGTTAATGCCTNGGGATGGGTTAGTGGTATGGGAAGAGTTCTAGTGTGAAAATATGTAGAAAGCAGTGTGTGTTTGTGATTCATGGAAGTGTGTGCATGTGTGTGAGTGTGTGTGTGTGTGTGTGTGTGTGATGGGCTGGTTGGCAACTCAAACAGATTCAGACCACTGGATAAGATCAAAGCAAGAGTCATAGAAGGGTTCACTTCACCTTCAACACACACACACACACACACACACACACACACACACACACACACACACACACACACAGACGTTCCCATGGAACATCACAGACTCAGAATTTCCCACATATGAAATGTTCATGCGATGACACACCTACGGGCTAATTTCTCTCTCTTTCTAACTCACACACACACACACACACACACACACACACACTTCTGTAAATGTACTCATGCAAATATGATGATTCCTCGAGGAGAAATGCAAATACACTTTACACACTGGCGTTAGATGTCCATCACCTCACACAACCAGAATCACTTTCTTCTTTACCACGCCGTGGTTTGACTCCGCCCCTTTCCATGTGCACCCTCCCCGAAAATGTGGCAACATGTCATGATGACGCAGACCGAACCACTTAGACTGATCCACCTGGTAGCATCACATTTACACCATGATAAGGAAGCGTTCCTCTTTAGGCTCTAGGAATTGCAGGCTTCAGGACTCACTCCTGTCCTGATGATTAAACCGTCCACGTAAGCAGCTCAGACTCGTCCTGAAAGAGCCACGTCCTCACGTCAGTGCAAGGACGGTGATGGATGACCGAACGGGTGTCTACACAACCCAGAGATCAGCAATAAATCCACACACATTACTGAAATTTCAGAGTGGTTTACTCCTAAAATCACACTTCCTGGTGGAGAAGGAGTTCATGATGGTTCCTCCTATTCATTCAAAAAAGTGGCCACACAAACCTTTTGTCCAATTGGACACTCTGAATCGTGGAATATGACCGTCCTAGAACGTTGCTGAGTCTCGACCTGAGCGACTGAAGCGACCCCAGATCATAACGCTGTCTCCAGAGACTTGTACAGTGGACACTATGCATGATGGGAGCATGGCTTCATTACAGCGCTTCCCTTCTCACCCTGACCACGCCCATCACTCTGGAACAGACTCAGTCTGGACTCATCAGGTCACATGACCTTTATACATCACTCCAAAGTCCAGTCTTTATGATCTCTAACAAACTGAAGCCTGTGAGTTCTCATCATACTGTGTGTGTGTGTGTGTGTGTGTGTGCTTTTACTTCCACTATTAAATATAGCTCTGGTTTACACAGTACCATGCAACTTCACCAAATTGAGGCCACCTGTTTAGTAATAATCCTGTGAGTGTGTGTGTGTGTGTGTGTGTGTGTGTGTGTGTGTGTGTGTGTGTGTGGAAATGGTCTTACTGTCACTATGAAACACAACTCTGATTTTTATTGTTGATTTTTGACTTTATTAATCAGGGACTCAGACATGATGTACAGTAAGACATTAAAGTAAACTCTTAAGAGACACTACTGGTCATGATCACACAAAACTGACAAAGTTGGAAAAACTGAAACGCAGTTCCCTTGACATCACGTCCCCAATTACAGATCTACACCCTGGCCTCTGTGTCTCAGCTGTGATGTCATAAAGGACATGTGATCTCAGATTCTGACCTAGATTTCGCTAAGAGGCGGTGCTGATTATTATCACGATGAAGATGAGGAGCAGCGTGTGTGTGTGTGTGTGTGTGTGTGTGTGCATGTGGGTTATCAGGTTGTTAGCAAAGTGGTTGAACAAGCACACTTCCTTTCAGCATGTTAAAACCGTTGAGACTTACGTGATTAAATAGTAACCGGTGTGTGTGTGCGGTGGGTTTGTACGTCTCTGGAGACGTGAGCGTTTCCCCGACCTTGCTGGAGGAGCGAATGAGAATCAGGGCTGTAAAGAAAAAGACTTTCATTGTTGAGCTTCCTGTGGTTTGACAACACCGCACTCGCTCGCTCGCTCACAGCTCTGAGCTCCACGCATGGTTGCACGCCTTGTTTTGCCCGCTGGCTTTCCTTAAACACCGTCCACAAGCAGTTAACATTCTCATTTTCAACTGTCTGGAACACTGAACAGCATCGTGGGGGAGGGGACGGGGAACGGAGGGGGAACGAGGGAGGAGGAACGAAGGATGGTTTCTGCGCTCCCCTTTCACCCTGCACCCTCGGTGTTCCTCTCAGCGTCACTCCTGCTCCAGAACTCCACTGTGTCGAGATATTAAACTCACAGAGAGAGAGTGAGAGTGTGTGTGTGAGAGAGAGAGTGTGTGTGTGTAAGAGAGAGTGTGTGAGAGAGAGAGTGCGAGAGTGTGAGAGAGAGTGCGAGAGAGTGTGTGAGAGTGAGAGAGAGTGTGTGAGAGAGTGAGTGTGTGAGAGAGAGAGTGTGAGAGAGTGTGTGAGAGAGAGTGAGAGAGTGTGTGAGAGAGAGTGAGAGAGAAAGTGAGAGAGAAAGTGAGAGAGAGTGAGAGTGTGTGAGAGAGTGAGATAGAGAGTGAGAGAGAATGTGTGAGAGTGATAGTGAGAGAGTGTTTGAGAGAGAGTGAGAGAGTGTGTGAGAGAGTGTGTGAGAGAGAGTGAGAGAGAAAGTGAGAGAGAGTGAGAGAGAGTGCGAGAGTGTGAGAGAGAGTGAGATAGAGAGTGAGAGAGAATGTGTGAGAGTGAGAGTGAGAGAGTGTTTGAGAGAGAGTGAGAGAGTGTGTGAGAGAGAGTGAGAGAGAGTGAGAGAAAAAGGAGAAATCAGTCAGGTGATATCTCACAGCTGTGTCTCTCGTCCTCTGGTTCTTTAACTGTTCCGTGGTGGAAACCTTAATGTTCCTCAGCAGAATCACGTCCTCATTACATCACATTGAGAAGCTTCCAGTTGGAATCTTAAATTTAGAAATCTATATACTCTATATATTCTATATATTATTAGACAAATGTAAAACTCTTTTTTCTGGGAAGCTTCTAGACCATGATGAGAAATAAACAACAACAATCGAATGAACAGGAGTGTAACAGTGCAGCTGTAAACACTGAAAGCATTCACTCCTTCTCTATAGCGCTTATTCTCTGTACAGGGTCGCGGGTTGGGGCGAGAGGGGGGGGGGCGTTTGGGGGTTAAGCCGATCCCAGGGGACTCGGGGCACAAGGGTGGTACACTCTGGACGGGATGCCAATCCAGCTCAGGACACACACACAGACACGCACACACTCTCAGCAATGTGGGAACGCCAATTAGCCTAAACTGCAATGTGGGAGGAAACCGGAGAACCCGGAGGAAACCCATCAAGCACGGGGAGAACATGAGAACATGCAGGCTCCACACACACACACAGACACACACAGACTCGAGGTGGAACTCGAACCCCCCCACCCTGGAGGTGCGAGGCCACAGTGCTAACCGCTACGCCACCATCTGGCCTAGTTTTCCAAACAACGCTTCTTTAAGAGCCTAGAACCAGATGATTTAAGGGAAACTTTGAGTTTCCACAGCAGATCCTGTTCATGAACTTTGAACATAAACAGTCCGAGGAACCCGGCAGGCTGGTAGAGTCCAGGTCCAAAGTGTTCAAAAGAAAAAAAACTGCTTCATATAGAGCATTAAAGGGTTCTGACAGATCATAAGTAGATATAGATAGAAACAGATAGAACTCTAGAATGTTCTAATGAGAGCTCTAGAAGATCTTTTGTTAATTGAGTTCCATGTTGACGCTTTTAGGAATGACGGAGCGACGCACAGCGGGACAACTACAGCAGCAGGAGTGATGTGTACTCTGTGTGTGTGTGTGTGTGTGTGTGTGTGTGTGTGTGTGTGTGTGTTCCATCTGGGTTCTCCTTCTTCCTCCTCACACAGAAGGCAGACGCCACATGGGCCTCTGGGTCACGCCGTGCCACGACTCCTGACCAGCTGCTCACACACACACACACACACA
>QMIH01001194.1:90181-105186 GCA_003987875.1 Clarias batrachus | reverse complement strand
CTTTGTTTCCGCGGAACTAGTGTTCTGGAACGCTGCCAGCACAGAGAAGGTACGAGAGTGATCTCCACATTCCTCTACTCAGTGCACACACACACACACACACACACACACACACACACACACACACACACACACACACATACACACACTACAGCTCCACTGTCTCACTCTCTGTGCCTTATTTTCTCCTTTGTGTTTCTTGTCTGTCTGTCTATCTGTCTCTCTCACTCTGCATGTGTGTGTGTGTGTGTGTGTGTGTGTGTGTGTGTGTTAAAGTCATTGTAAATTCCAGCTCTGTAAAGCGCCCAGTCTGAGGCACATGAAGAATCTATTAGGGGCCTCTGAGTTCCAGAGTTTCGGAGTTTGTGAGTTGCGCTCTGGGAACGCGGCCAATCCCGGCACCGGACAATGGAAATCCAACTCAACAATAACATCCTGCCCGGCGGGGGGAGGGGGGCGATGGGAGGGGGGGCGATGGGGGGGGTGTGTGTTGGGTAGGAGGTCACAGTCTGCGGGTCTGAGATGTTCTCCACATGCATGCTGGGAGATCTGGCTACCTGCTCCAGCAGAGCGGAGAATAAAAACCTCAGAATAAAAGGCAAGAAATATTCAAACACACACACACACACACACACACACACACACACACACCATCACAACCTGGTGGTACGTTTAGTTCTCTTAGTACTCCATATTTACCCTCATTTCCTTCTTGATGATGAGATCATGACGATCCACGAGTGTTTTCACCTCCATGAGCGACACAGAGCGACATTCAGCTACGAGTTAGCGCTCGATGCTCACACGGTAAATCCACAGCGACCTGGGGTTCCTGCAAAAGCGTCAGAAAAACTTCCTAGTCAGGGAGGAGAACGCAGAGAGCCGAATGTCCAGGTTTAGTCTCCAGTTTAAATCCCGGACTGGAAATCAGGAGTCCAGACGAGACGAGACGAGACGAGAGAGAAGATCTTGTCTCACACTCTCACACACACTGCAGTACAGTTGTGCCGCTTGCAGACGCTTTTCCTGGAGGTCTCGTTGTGTCCGTACGCCGTCAGAGACACACGACCGCCGCGAGAAAAGTAGCTCCGTCTGCGTGAGGAGCGGCTCGACACGTTTACGGCTTCACGAAAGTGTGGAGAAGAAACGTCAAGACATCCGAACTGAGAGGTTCATTAACTGAGATCTGCTTCTCTATGAGGTTACATTTCTCTCCTACACACACATACACACACACACACACACACACTACAGATCCAGTGTGTGGATTTAGAGTGAATCATTTGGACTGTAACTGTACAGCCGTGACCTTTCGTGACCTTTTGCATGCCTTCCAAGTTCCTGTAAAGAACAGAGAGGAATGCAGTGCAGTAACTTACAGTCTCACTGGGACTCATTTCAGGAGTTCTCCTATCACCGTGTGTGTGTGTGTGTGTGTGTGTGTGTGTGTGTTTTGTCTGCATGAGTTCACGTCTATAGAATGTGAGGACACAATAACTCGCCGTCTCACCACTTTTTTCTTTTCTGAGAATGTTTTAACCTCATGAAAAGATACAGAGAGATTCCCATAAGTGGAGAAGTCACGTCAAAGTGAACATCAAAAAAGTGTAAGTGTGTGTGTGTGTGTGAGGTGGTGGTGGTGGTGGGAGACACTGATTTACACATTACAGGAATTTCTCACCGCATGTGCATCAGAGAACAAGTTTCTCCCCAGATGGCGATAAACACCTTAAAAAAAAAGAAGAAAGAAGAAAAAGAAAAAAAAAGAAAAGTGAAGGAATCTGGTCTTTAAAGGCAGAATTACCCACAACCCCCGGCGCTCTTTTATCCTAACTATGAAAGGCGCAGGGAGAGACGAATGACAAAAGGAAAGAAGGGGAATGTGGACGGGGTCAGGGAGGCCCTCGACTCGCTCTTTTCACACGGAAAGAAAGAAAATGTAAGAAAGAAAAACAGCGAAAGTGTCACAGTCACACCTTTTTTAAAGGTTTAATCATTTTTTTCTTTACTGGCTTGTACACAAACGTACAAAACATTTTTACAGCACTCCGTCATCTGAGCACACGACAAATCACAGTGTTACAAATGTCCATAAAACACAACACACACACACACACACACACACACACACACACTCAAATAAAATAAAATCACTCAAAATTTGTTCACAACAAGTTGGTCCAAAAAAAAAAAAAATCGTTCAAATTCAGTTCACTGAAAAATAAAGTGGTCACTTCGGCTCTCTGTGTCATAAATGTTATGACAAAAATCAGAACCGAAACAACAACAACAACAACAACAACAGCGTGCAACTTTTAACAGCTGATTCATTTTTTTTTAACAATGATCTTACCATCACTTGTGTTCTTTATTCCCCTCATATTGGGAGAGCACTTCAGAAAAGAAAGCGCCCTGGATTTGATTTATTGATATATATTTCTATACATATACACACATACATTATATATATATATAGACACAAATACACAACAGACGACAACAACCTGGAGCTTTTTTTTGTCGTGTTCCTTTTTTCCATTTAGAAAAAAATTATAAATGTTGACGCAAAAGCCAACGAGTGAACAGTCATCAGTGCAATTTTTTATTTAAAAAAAAAAAACAGTTATCAAGTTCAAGACATGCAATGCATATTTAATCTTTTACTCAGATCGCCGCGGACTCTCAGTGTTGTTTGTTACATTTCTCCAGGCTTTGATTTTATTTATTTGATTACTTAAAGAAATGTTTTTAAGACTAACCAGGGCTTATGAACGGGGCCAGGCAAGCAAGAACCAGTTCAACAGTGGTATGCATTCAACACACACACACACACACACACACACACACAGGAGGTTTGACAACTTTAACTGCACCTTTCCTCCTTTTTCACTCACTGTTGGCTTTAAAATAAAATAATAAAAAAAAAAATAACAGACAACAATAATGTAAATGAAAGCAGCATTGAAACACATCAGGCTGAAACTCGAACACAAACGCAGGTCTGCTCCGTGTCTGATTTGTTTTCTATTGTGTTTTCTTTTCTTTTCTAAAATCTGAAGATTTTTCATCCCTGCAATAAGTCACACAACAGTATTTCTTTAACAGTTTGTGAGTTGAGTGGTGCTCAGTAGTCACTTGATTTTTCTCTTTCTTTCTCTCTCCTTATGAAGCTTGAAATCCTGCAGTTACCCGAGCAGGCACTAGGGGGCGTGAAATAAACTGTATAATAATAATAATAATAATAATAATAATAATAACTGTAATAGTTAAAAGAAACAGAAAGGCTCCGTGATTTTTGTGCAACAAAATCTCCCTGCATATAAAATAAATCAGGCCACTTTTTCAAAGAAACAAACAAACAAGCGACACACAAAGGTGAGCGTTTGGCTGACTTTCAAATAATAATAATAATAATAATAATAATAATAATAATAATGTGAATCAATATGGTTTTGATTTAATTTTGGTTGATCTGGAGTGAAAATTAAAATTTCAGAGGTTGAGAGAATTAAAATCCCTCTCTCTCTCTCTCTCTCTCTCTCTCTGTATTTACTCGAATAAGGGAATGATGAAGGTTATGAGACGGATCATAGGCTTAAAAAAGAAGAATACTTTATGTCGAGGTAGCTGATGCAGAGATCCATAACACACACACACACACACACACACACCAGAGGCAACGTGTGATGGCCTGACAGGATTTCAGGAGATAAATACGGAGATAAATCGCATTCTGTCGCTGCAGCACACCTGCGCTGCTGATGTCATGGTGACGTCACACAGGTGCGAGGGGAAAGCGTGCACGCAGACTACAGCTTTAAAAACGAAACGTTCAAACAGAATGCAAGGATACAGAATGCCACAAAGTCACAATTTCGAGGGGATGTTGAGCAGCTTATTTCCCCTAAACTCCAATCTGATCACGGACTTGAAAAATAATAAAACATAGATGCATCATCATGACCATCATCATCATCATCATCATCATCACCAATGTACCTTCATAAATAAGAAGCCCAGCCTGTATTTCACAGTGATGACCAGGATGGTAAAATCAAAGAGAAGAAAAACAACAAACAAACCAAAAAATACTGAGAAATGACTAAAGTCTACTCCAAACGCAACTTTCCTGACGTGAAAAGCGAAAAGCAGCAGTTTTTCCCCTCTCTCACTCTCTCTCACACACTCACACACACACACACACACACATCTATAGCATGTGCTGTAGGTGACTGCAGGACGCTGGACTACTCTGATTTAGAAGTAAAGCTATGATGTACAGTACTTTCATCACTTGAACTCCACGTGCTGTTATTTATAGACATTTTGTTCTGAATATTATTTAGACGCGTTTAGAATTAAATGCTTTAACTGATTGCAAAACAACAACAACAACAACAACAAAACCACATGGCATTTCAGGTCCTCAGAAACAGTGTTGACCCCAAAAAAAGAATGAATTCCCTTTTTCCAGCATACCTCAAGTGCCATCCATCCATCCGTGTGTTTTCTTTTTGTTTTTATTTAAACAAATGTTCAATAACTTTGAGGGGCAACGGGTGATCCATCAATCCTTCCAGAAAACTTTTAATTGAGTCTGAAGTTTCTGGAACAATCAAGCGAGGTGATTTCAGAAAAAAAAAAAAATTCAGAAAATGAAAATAAAAAAGCTTTAGTACCAAACCGATGCACGGATGATTTAGGAGGAGTTAGTTAGAGGACATGTGATCCGTTTGAGCCCAAGCCACACGGCTCCATGGCGCTCATTTGGTTTTCGGTGAATAAACTGAAGCGCGCTCTCTGATGTTTTGGCCAGAAGGAAAGTCTGTGGTTCGTCTTGAGAGAGAGAGAGTGTGTGTGTGTGTGTGTGAGAGAGAGAGCTCCCGCGTGCATCACCGCGCTCCGTTCGAGTACTTGGCCTTGGTGATGAGGTACAGCACGATGTCCTGGTGGCCCCCGAACGCGGCGATGTGCAGCGCGCTCCAGCCCTCGCGGTTGGCGAGCCGGATGTCCGCCCCGAACTTCACCAGCAGCTTGACGAGCTCCAGGTTTCCGTCGATGACCGACTGGTGCAGCGCGGTCTGGCCCTCGGGTCCGAACGAGTTGACGTTGAACTCGCAGCTGCTCATGTTCTGCAGCAGGGAGTGCAGCTCCTTGGTGTTCCCGCGGCGCACCGCATCCTGGAACACCCGCTGCGGCGCAGAGCAAGTGGACACGTCCGCCTGGCTCATGGTGCAAACCCGGGGCACGGGGCAGGAGGAGGAACACGAGGGGCTCTGCGCGTGGGGACGGAACCGTGCAGGAACTGATGGTGATGGAGGACGAGTATAGGAGCGTGATGTGATATATCCCTCAAAAAAAAAAAAAAACGTATAGAGAATATACGTGGATATGTGGATATTACACGCCGATCCAGACGCTCCGCAAAAATGTCTCAATAGCAGCACCAGGTTTATATGGCAGATGAATTTATTTTAAAAAAATAATCTTAGCAGCAGTAATGTAGATGCAGTTTATTTCCAAAATATATATATATATGTGTGTGTGTATATAATATATTAAACGCACTCCTCCGTGTTCTTCTTCTTCACCGCTCAGCTCTTACATTCCCAGCCTGCGCCACAGAAACAAACACAAACAAAACACGCGTAATTATTCACGCACTTTGTTAAAAAAAAAAACCGTCTTTTATTCGTTAATGAACATTATTACCTGCAGCCTCGTTTCGTTGCTGTTTCGGCCACTTTCGCTCCTCGTGCTGTGCGACTCGGTCCCAGCGCGCTCGCGCTCCGTGTACGTGTGCGTGTGCAGCCGCGAGCGGGTCCCAGCCGACGTCTGACTTAGCCAGACGCTGCGCGCGCGCGATTATTTTAGAAGCGCTCATTTGCATAACAACGAGCCTCTTACAGGCGCGAGCGGTAAGCAGTAGGAGGAGCCGCAAGAAGCTGATTGGACGGGGGCTTCCGCTTGCTTTCGGGGACGGGCGTGGCTTGTTTGGGTTTAAAAACCCAAGAGAGGCGTGGCTAATGTGGGGGCGGGCGGCAGCAAAGCTGGGCGAAAAAATATTCCCACCAAATGAAAAAACAAAAATCAGAGACCTAATGGACGAATGACGCGTAATAATAATAATAATAATAATAATAATAATGATAATAGAGGATATGCACGAGCTGTTTATTCCAGCTCTTCACGTAGCATGGTGCAAAAGTTTGTACACCCTTAATAAGCATTCATAAAATAACATACACATTTCTGATTTTGTAGACAAACTATAAAGAGCAGCGTTTGAGCTTTTTCTCACATAGAAACTTCACTTTTCTAAAAGTTGGAGTGTGTACTGCTTCCATGTTGTAAGAGTGTGTAAGAGTGGACCCGTATGCACGTGTTGTACCTCCTCCACCTGAGAAGGTGTGTGTGTGTGTGTGTGTGTGTGTGGTCCAGGGGCATCTCCTGAAGGTCCACGGGGTTCTTTGTTTTATTCAAAAATTAAAAGAAAGGTAGAAAAACTCCGCTCAAGTGACAAGAATCCCCGAAGGTGCACGTGTCACCAGAAACAGTGTTAATACTCGAAATACACACGTGCAGTGAAACTTGTAGCAGAACTGAACGCGTGACAACAGAAACAGTTACAGTTTTTTAAAAAGGGGAATTTATTTGCAAAAAAGAGAGAAAAAGATAGATTTGTTCCATTGGTTTCTACAGTGTGTGTGTGTGTGTGTGTGTGTCGCAGCTGTTTACACTCACAGGAACCTAAACAACAAAACACTTGCTTGGCTTCCGGTGCGACCACAGGCTGAGGTGCGCGCACAGTCACGCGCTACCGTGGGAACAGGACACACACTCATGCACAGACACAATTTGGCGTGGACCGCTATACACACACACACACACACACGAGTGCGCGCCGTTTGCTCCATGTGGCGGTGCGGTAACCGGCTCTGATCCTCAACCGCGAGAGGAAAAAGCGCGACTTTTCTCTTCCGGCCTCATTAAACTGCTCGAGCTGTAAAATCTCTACAGCAGCAGAAGCTCCGAGCCGCCCGCCGTCTGGCCTCCCGAGACTCACACACACACACACGCACACACAAATATATATACACACACACCTCGGAGCCAGAATCACTGACATCAAAACAGCACATTTTAGGTTTGTGTGTGTGTGTGTGTGTGTGTCTTCGTTCTAAAGGAATGTGATCCTTCAAATGTTGCACACACACGCAACAAACTTAACATTTGCAACAATAAATTTGTTCAAACGTTCACAAAAAGAGTACTGCACTTAACCTGCACACTTCCTGCTCACTGAAATGCCCTAAATAGTGCTCACGTGCTACTTTTAATATTTCTGTAGAAATCTCCAGAAGCTGCACTTGTGCTCTAACGAATTAGTGTGCATTTGTAAAGGTCACCGTCACTTTTCCAATTGAAAGCACATTTCCAGATGAAATCCACAGATCCATGGAAAGCTACATTTGTATTACAGTGTTGTACTGCAGAGGCGGATCTACCGGGGTGGCACGGGGTGGCAATTGCCATTTGCCACCCCAGCACTAGTGTCCTAGTTTTCTAAAAATAAAAGTGTTTTTTTTTTTATATTTCTGACGTTCCAATCCAGATTTCAGGTTCAAGTCAATCACACATCAGCCTTTAGTTCATTTTTATAGGACAATGTAAAAATGTGCACCCGAGTGTATACACCGAATGAGAATAGCGTTCCTTGAATGCACAAAAACCATGCAAGGATGCTTGCTTCAGTGTTGCCACCCCTCATCATTTTAATGCCACCCCCTTGCCACCCCATGAATCATTTTCTAGATCCGCCCCTGTTGTACTGCATAGGCTGCTTGTGGGAAATGTTTAGATTCATCACTTAATCTCAATTAAGTTTAATCTTCCTGCATCACTTACTACTCACATTGCAAGCAAAAAATAATACTTTACAGGAAATGTCCAATAATGAAGCCATTTGGAGTTTAGCTTTTGCTTCCCAGCTTGAGCAAAAGGTGCAGATATCTGGTCTGACCAGGAGGTGAACGAACAAGTGAGAAAGATCCCTCCCTTTTTTCTGTGCAAATATTTTCCAACATGCCACTACAGAGACACAGATTAGCAGACGGAGTTTTAGCGCTAATCCTGATGGGTTGATGAAATTCTCTATACTGCAATACGAGTTCAGAAACCAGTAATCTGCCTCAAGGCCTTCCCCTTCCATCCTTCTTGTGGTGCATTGTGGGTTAGGTTAGTGCAAAAATAATCTAGAGCTCCACTACTTTCACATCAACATTTAGAAATCTATATGTGATTTTCATTCGTTAAAAATATTTCACTACTTATATAACATTTTACAATAAACTCAATTTATTGGCATATTGGTTTATTTTCATTTTGGTTTCTGATCATTACCCACTCTGCTGTTCGACTACCTCAGTCTGTCTCAGTCCTTTAGTCGTTCCAGCTCACTCATTTACAAAGGTTATAAACTTCCAGGCCAATTCCACCTTCAGCACCATCACACTAGTCACCTCTAAAATATAACTAGCCATGTCTCTAATAATTAGCTCATGTGTCTCATAATGCAGCATGCTAGCTGCATTACATCCTGCAACTATAAGTCCAGAGTCTTGAGTTTTTTTAGGAGCCAACAATGAAATCTAACTGAGATAGTTGACAATGTTTCTCCTGTAAAAGCTGATTCTAACAGGGCTAGCAATAACGATGACATCAGAGCAACCCGAAATTGCTAAATTCTCACAGAAATAAAATACACAGAACTAGGAAACAAATCAACATTTAGACATATTAACAGAATCACTAAACACGTCACATGTATTTAACAATAAACCTATTTACTGTGGTTCAGGGTGGAGTTTTGCTTTAATTATTTCAGCAAACGCAATCCATCACCATTTAAGAAGATTAGATTCATCCATGTCAGCAGGAGCCGAACAAACAGCTACACAATCTGAGACAGATGAAATGCGACAAAAGTTATAATGGATTGTATAAGAATTTCATGCTAGGGTTCTGCATTGTTCAGTTCTCATTCATTTTTAATGGCTAAAAGATGAACACACAAGTGATCGGCATACAGAAATAACAGAGATGTGATCTGTAGAAAGCACAAATGATAACCTAATATATTATAAAATAAATGACAGCTCTCATATCACATGATTAAAAAAAAAAAAAAAAACGTCCCGAAGTCAAGGACAAAAGACAAGCTATTAAAAATTCATAAAAGTTCATTACACAGCTGTTGCTTTCTTTTGTACGGGCCACACCTTATTAACTTCATATATAACGTTTCAGGGCTTTATTTACTCAGCGCCCAACAGACCACTTCACTGAAACTCCAGTGGAAAAAGAATAAAGTGGGTATTAGGTTCTGAACATATCTGACAACATCTTAAAACTTACTTCTTTTGATTGTGTAAAGCTGATTTGCGACAATGTCAATTGTTAAAAGCGCTATATAAATAAAATTGACTTGACTTAAAGTGTTGTGAGCCGTAGGTTCTTTACAAAACTCTGCATGTCTAGAAGACACAAAAGTGCTTTTGCTGTTGTAAAAAAAAAAAAATCCTACGCAGAAACATAAGCGCCGTGCTATTAGTTTTTAAGATTTTCTCATTCCGTTAAAGTTTCTGCAGGTTCTAACAGTGTTTTGGTTTGTGGCCGTTGATAACAGCGACAACTCTTATGTATAATCTTTAAGATTTCTGAATTTTACATTTATGTGTAGTAAAGTACCCTTCTTTATCCTAGTTTATAATCACAAGGATATGATCATTTCTTAAACCTAAAAATGTATTTCAGGGACTATGAAGGTACGAAATAAATATGATGCAGACATATAAACGTTGAATTTTTGTTTTGAAATGTGCATGACTTGTGGCATTGCAAGAAACCGGAAGTATTGCTGAAGATCAATTCACGCAAATATTATGTGAAATGTATAAGAATTATAGGGTCCTTCTTTCACCCTGCAGTCCTTTATGAACGAGACTTTGTGTGTTCAGTGCCACTTTACATGTTTTAGTTTACAGAGTTTCTTTCGATTTATTTCTTTCTGTTATCGCTGACTCTTTCACATTTATTTATCAGAATGTTTTATGTTGAACATGATAAAATATTTTAATCATTGTTTTAAAAGTTAGCCATTAAAATGATGGTGTGTTTATTGAGATACTTTGAGGTAAAATATAAGCTGAACACATCTTTAAGAAAGAAGTCAGGCATTTTCAGCTATTTCGGATTGTTGATCTGTTTAAAGAACCGTTTTTAAAATGATCTAAAAAAAACAGTATCAGTTTATACGTCCAACTTACACCAGTGTTTAATATTAAACACTATATAGCAAGAAAAAATAACAGTCACAGTGTACCGTTGAAAAGCGTTTATTCCCGAAAATCCGCCATTTTTAAGCCCCTCCCCCCCTTTTTTCCCCCTTGAGCGCGGGAAGAGCTGGAGGGGGCGTGGCGTAGCGGGCGGGGCCTCCACGAATACTGACCTGATATCGAAAAGGATTCTGAGGAACGCGGGGTGACGTAATCGCGCATGGGCGGAGCCTGGGAGCCACCACGTGTAGCAGGAGCGTGGGAAAGAGGCGAGCTTTTCTTCCCAGTGAAGAAAGAGAGAGGATCGGGTGACAACGGCGCAGAAAAAGGCCAGGCTGATCCGGGACAGGGGCTGAACCGAGCTCACGACTCACACACACACACACACACACACACACACACCTCACTAGAGTATTTCAGGCATGGTGTAAGAGATACAGTTACAGCAAATACTTATATTCAGGTTTAAAGAAGATAAATGTATAGGTTGAGTTTTTGAAAAGCTCTCTCTCTCTCTCTCTCTCTCTCTCTCTCTCTCACACACACACACACACACACACTTTGGAGAGAAAATCAGTGTTGAATCTCTGCAGCCCATCCTGCTTTGCTGTTTTCCTGTTTTCAAGCTTGCAAAACACTCTGGCACGATTCACGAGCCAAATGGCTCGAATTCAGCTCCTACAGCAGTTAAACAAACACGGAGAGCATAAATAATTCAATACATGAGGTTTGTCTTTCAAATCATAACGCAGTAAACACGCAGCTAATTGATTGTGCTGTAAGGAACATTATAGCACAGAGAGGCGGGATGCAGATCTCCATGCAGCTGGCTGTAGTATGTGTAAAATAGTAAACGGTTTAACAGATTATATTTAAGGGTGTTTTCACACTATTCAAGACTGAATTGTACAGCCCCCCTCCCCAACACACACACACACACACACACACACAAAGGTCAGTGTTCACATTGTTTTTGTTCTCCATACTCGGGTACATTTGCATATATACACTCCCCAACACAGCAGGTGGCAGTATGCACACACTTGGTTTGTGAGCCGCCATTAGACACAAAGAAAAGAGAAGAAGAGAACAAAAGACTTTAACTTCGCGCTACGCCAAATAATATCGACATCTCAAAAACACGTCTAAACACAAACCTACTTCCTCTTTCAGGTCCGACTGACTGGCATATCTGATTCAAAGCGTGCCCAAGGACACGGGAACGCCTCTTTAAGGGTGTTTTCATGTTAGGGCCCGAGGTGGTTTCTGAGAACACTTGACCCCAAAGTCTGGGTGATTTTTGATCAACGAGAACACAATCATCTTGCGAGAACCGTGCATGAGTCCTTTTGAAGAGGACAGATCAAATCAGCTGATCGTACCCGAGAACGAAAGTAGATAACTGTTTAGACGCAACGCCTTCAGTGCCGTCCGTCTCCCCCGAAATCTGTGTTCATGTAGCACACGTCAATCTTATCAATAATATTAGGCATAGCGTGACTGTTAACTTCCTCATTCTCTTCTTCTCTTGTGTTTAATGACGATCCCGCGGCCCTAATGTGAAAATGCCCTAAGGGTTCTCATGGAGGAACAAAGGATCCTAAAGACCTGTATTAACCTTAATGTAAGGCTTAAAGCAGTGACACATTATCCATGCTGAATAAATCACTTGATGTGTATGAGATTAATGTTAAAATTCTATTTACAAGAGTTAACCATGCAACAGATCATCATGTTCAAAGTTTTGGACCTTACTCGCGTTAAACTGCTACATACAAGTAAGAAGCTATAAAAAGTGCACAGCTAGCAATAAAGAAATGTGGCACTGCTGTATATTATGTGTAAAAAAAAAAAAAGGCAGTTTATTTTAAATGGATAATTACACTGCTGTATTAAAATGCTATTAATACAGTAAATTTTCTGTGTAATGAGAGTGTTAGCATTCATCTTCTTCTTCTTATTATGTGACATTTATCAAAGGTGTGTAATTTTGTCAAATTTATCAACACCTTGCAAAATAGCATTTTTTTTTGGTCCTTAAAAAAAAAAAAAAAACTGAACTGCGATTAGCTGATAAGATGTTCTGGACGAGTGCTATCTGCACATTGAGCTCAAAACCATTTTGTGTAAACAGAAGTTTCTGCCGAAATCATTTCTGTCTGTGGGAAGAAAGACAGGCCAAAAACTAAAAAAATAAATAAATAAAGTAAATAATGAAATAAATCAGGATCAAACTACAGTCAGGTTCTCAGCGAGCGCAGCGGAGACGCGATCCTGAGAGAATAACACACAGGGGAATAAACTCATTCATTCATTAATCCTGGAGTGAAAAGGTGTTTGTTTGGACACTAAAAACTAAAATCTGCGGTTAAAATCTGTCTCATGTTTCATGTCTCAACTTTTATTTCCTGAAAATATTTTGCCCAGAGCTAAAAATTGAGGAAGGAATTAACATGTAAAGCTATATTTATGATTACGCCACAGTTTGTGTTGCAAACCGCATCGTGCTACTTTCTCACACACGCTTGAAACTGGAACTCTGTCACGGACGCTGCTCACACAGCTATCCATATTGCTCAACATTCTCTCTCTCACACACACACAGCTACCATTTTACAGATTTGACTAAAATATTGAAGTATTGCTCAAACACAGACCCTGGCCGGTGTCACTCGGAGATAAAGCTGTGTTTTAATTGCATACGAACAAAGCGTAACAAAAAACACATGAATATTAAAAAAAAAAAAAGGCAATTGTAAAACAGTTTTATAAAATAACGAGGCGTCGGTAACGATCCGGTGCATGCGGAACGACAGAGACACACCCGGAGAGTATTACACACGTGAGCTGGTGTGGTCGAAAAACAGAAAGCCAGCCTATAAAAACAAAAGTGAGGAGAGTTACACCTTACACACAGGATAGAAATATACTGAGAAACGCCGACGTGGTCACATGGTCACGTGGTCACATGGTCACGTCGTCAGGCGTAACATGCAGTTCTGTAATTTCCACTTAACTAATGAATACGGAGCTGGAAAAAAACCAACAGAATTTTATAATAAAACATAATAATAAAACATTCGACTTCAGACTTCATGGCTACTTCTCTTCTCCAGATGTCTGCCATGACAAAGTAGGATTATTTAGCAGCTACACCTGCTTTTTCTTTAAACGACTCATTTAAACACCGCAGTCTTGCCCGATTTCATTCTGGTTCCTACTGACTCCCACCGTGACCCAAGAGGTCAAAGGTCACCCAGACAACCTCGAACGCATCAGCGTCCTTTCCCCTTCAGTGAATCTGCTTTTCCATCAGATGAATTTACTTTGTGTTAAATTCTGATTTAGGTTAATCCTCTGTGTATGTATATATATATATATATTCTTTGGCCATCCTGGGACTTGAACTCACAACCTCCTGGTCCTTGGTGTCTTGGTGTTCTTCTTCAGCGTGCGTCCCCCGCCCCCAGACTCAGTGCCTCCTGGCGGCCGTGTCCTCGTCTGTGAGCGTCAGGATGTCCTGGAACTGAGCGAGCGCCCGGTCGAAGTGGGTTCCCTCCCAGAACACTTTCCCACAGCGTGTGCAGATGAAGTACTCGGGGATGCGAGGGAGCAGGCCGGGCGGAACCGTCTCCAGCTGTACCTCGGCCCCGTTGCGGAACCTGAAGGAGTGAGCGTCGAGGGCCGAGCGAGGCGCCCAGCGGCTGTGAGGGGCGAAGGCGGGGCCCTCCGGGGCCCTCCAGCGGTTAGAGTCCACCTGAGCGTCGCACTCGGACTCCCAGTCGTCCCGTTTGGGCACCGAGTGCTGAATCAGGCCTGAAAAGGAGGGCGGTGGGGGGGAGAGGGTCAGAGACAGAGACAGAGAGAGAGAGAGACAGCAGCACTCATCTTTTATTTCACTTCTACAACCCTGATTTCCTTTTCCACCAGTTTTCATCTTTCTTTTTTACTCCTGTTAAAATGCTCTCTCTCTTTTTTATCTCATTCCTTTCCTTCCTTTTCATAAGTGAAGAATCTTTCTGTTAAACAGACTTTCAGACTTTTATTCCTTCTTTCTGTCCATCATACTAATCCAAGAATATTTCTTTTTGACAATTACAGAATGCGTCCATCCTTCTACTGTTGCTTTTCAATTTTCCTCCCTTCTTTCCTTTTGTTCTTTTCTTTCTTTCCTTCCTTCCCCTGTCTCACTTTCTCCCTCCTTTTTTCCTTCCTACTACAAAACCTCTTTATTCGGGCTTTTTTCCGTTCGACTTCCCTTTCTTTCATTGATATTCCTGCTCTCCTTCTCTCAGTCTGGCTTTACAAAACTTTGTTTTCTTTCTTTTAATAAACTTCTCTCTTTCATTCCATTTCACCCGTCTGTTATTTTTGCCATTTTATTATTTTTTTCCTTTTTCTCTTTCTTTCTGTGTACTGTGTATCTGTTAAACTTTCTCTGTCCATCATCACATTTTTTTTTTTTAACACAAACATTATTCGATTTAATAATGCGAGCTGAAGTTTTTCACGCGGAGCGCTGCACCCTCTCTCTCTCTCTCTCTCTCTCTCTCAGATCTTCAGCTTCATTCTGAATGAGTTTGTAACTCTAAACTCGATAGTCTCCCTGTTATAGCCATACTTAAAAGTATTGACACCCTCATCTGCTATTAAAACAAACGTTTGCAT
>QMIH01001194.1:0-21361 GCA_003987875.1 Clarias batrachus | reverse complement strand
ACATACATACACACACATACATACACACATACACACATACACACATACACACACATACACACACACACACACACACACTTATCTGATGTAGTTATTGCTGTGGACGTTGAAAACCATGAGAATTTGAGCTTTTTAAAATTTTATCCTTTTTTATACACTTTAAAACGTTAACAGACTCTGTAATTAAAACATGCTGTGATTATGTCGTTGTTTTTTATAAACATTAAAATTGAGGTTTTTTTATTGATTTATCTCAGAAATCACACCAATGCAGCCGTGTGCACGGAGTTAAACACCGGTTTGCTCCTAAACCTTCAGCTTGTAGTTTCCTCCCGTGTCCTCTGATGTAAGTGTGTGTAAGAGTGTGTGAGTGTGTGTGTATATAATATTTAGTAAACAGGATCAAGTTGTGTTTAGCAATACAGCTCTTGTTTCGTTTGTCTCGTCAGGTTCCCACTTTCAGGATTTTTTGCTCCGGATCGCTACGCGCTCAAACTCGCGACCAGCCGCGGCGCCGACGTGCTGCGACATCATTGGCTACGACGTAGAAACAATTTCTAATTAAAATGTTATTCGTCACATACGCCGTCATACACAGTGTGATATGAAGTGAAACGCTTATACGACTGCTGATGACCTCAAGACCAAGAGCTAAAAGCAGAGCGGCGCTGAATACAGGCATGACTGGGTAAAACCGCCGAGAACATGTGGGCGGAAAAAAAAAAGCCTTTCTGATATTGATGATATTAATGAAGATCACTTACACACTCGGTGAAATAAAATCCCAGAGCAGATAGCAGATCTCATGGTTAATAGTGAAAGGAGACGGTGTTATGATCTGGGGTCGCTTCAGTCGCTCAGGTCGAGACTCAGTAAAATGAAGTCACATGACCACCTGAATGTACTGAATCACCAGCACATCACACGTCCGGAGGGTTTCTCCCCCGAGGGCGCGGCCGGATTCACAGCTGACGATGGCGGGATTCATCAGACTCGGACCGCGATACGGTGGTTTAGACAGACCGAGGCATCACACATGGACCGGCGTCCGCAGAGTCCAGACCTTCACCCCAGTCAGACTCTGTGGGACGTGCTGGAGAAGACCTTACGCGGTGCGACGACTCCCACATCGGCAGTTCAGGGTGTTGGAGAGAAGCGAATGTGATTAACAGGTGTTTATTCCCCATGCGGTGGAGGCCAGGGGAACGAGTCAGCATTTCCCACCAGCACAAATCTGTTTCATCAACTCTGTTGTACAACCTGCTACACGCAACAAACACATGCGACCTTTAGCAGAGTGTTTTTATTTATTTGATATTTCTATTCATGCCGTCTAACCCACATTAAACTCTCTTTGGTGTACAAACATGGTGCTGTTTGTTGGAGCCCTTGAACACCAGAGTGTTTTAGACATGTATTTGCATTACTGTGTGTTAATGAATATATTTGGGGTACAGGAGCGGCGCGCGAGAGGGAACCGACCGCGGATGCCATCGCTCTCTCGGGCAGGTTTTTAAAAAGGGTGAGCAAATATACTCGGGCAGCCGTCGATATACTTTGGCGCCCCGCCCGAGCGTACTCTGTGTGGGAAACGCTGGAATGTTGTGATGTTGCATAAGTTTACTGAAAAAAAAAAAAAGGCCACGGCTGAAATCAAAGCAAACGTCGTTCCAGTGAAATATCAGAGCATGTGACTGTTTTCAGGGGTTTCATTATTTACAACTCTTACACGTTACACGACTTACACGTGAGGAACTTTATTTAGTTATTTTTTTTTAATGTGCACTCAATTCTAATCTGGCGGCTGCAACATCCTCCTAGAAAAGAACTTAGGACAGCTGGCGTTGGATCCGTGTGTGTAACATCACCGCTCCTGTGAAGAACACTTTTGAAGCGTTTGGACACCAGTTGGTCATGTTGAAATGCTGCGAGTTTCCCTGGTCTTCCTTTAGGGGGGTTTGATGGCTGCACATGTCGCCTCAGACAGATCGGATTTTTTCTGCATTAATGTTGACCGCACATTATAGAGTTTCCCCAGGCCACAGGCACCGACACCGACACACCCCCATACCGTGACGGGTGCTGGCTTTTGGACCCGATCCTGATAACAGCTTGCATCGTCCTCTTTGACACAGACAACATGGCGGCCGTTTTTTCCAGAAACTACTTGAAATGTTGACTCGTTTCCAGTGTGCCCCTGCCCATCTCAGAATCTGAGCCCAGAGAAGTGTGTGTGTGACACCTCTGCACAGTATTGATGTCTGGCTTCCTTTAGCCCCATGTTGTGTCTTTAAACACAGTGACGGATCTGACGGACACAGTGACGGATGGGGTTAATGGACTCGGGTTTACCGGAGCGTTCCCGATCCCACATCATGATCTCCGCTACAGAAGCGTGACGGTTTTTTTTTAAGACTGTGATGTCTGTGTGAGCAGAGCTACCACGTAATCAGAGGTGGTTACTGGCCCCACCCCTTTACACAGTGCGATCTGATGGGTTTCCTTGATTACATCGCACACTACAGTTGGGGAACGTTACCCTGGAGGTTTCTGACATCTTTCAGGTTCAGTCTGACACACTATAACGTAACTGGTTCGCCTGTTTCTCACCACCTTGTAATTTCACCTTGACGCAGTGATATTAGTCTCAACCTGGCCCTGTGCCAACCGTTATTTGGAGAATGCTGCACCCACCAGATTTGAAAAGGGTGTATATTTTTCAAAACCAAATTTAATTCACAAAATCATCAAAATAATGAGTTGTTGTAGAGCTTTCAGTAGAGTAGAAGAGGAAGAGAGAGAGAAGTACAGATGACTCTTTCATGGTGGCTGTAACATATAACATCATCACTGCATGAGTTAAAACCCTTCATCACTCTGGGCATGAGCTTGCAGAGACGGGGTCGGTCCCCCCCCCAAAAAAAAAACCCTCCCAGCAGTGTGCCTGATGTCACTTCTAGTCAATGACCCAGAGTAACCCCGTGTGAGGATCTATACGGTGATGGAAACTTCACTGCACTTTTGTGAGTCGCTTTTGCCAAAATCACTCACGGTCACGTGACACACTTTAGACTGAGTACAGAAACACACGATGTACAGACACAACAACCGCCGGCCGCTCCATCGCGCTCTACGACTCCTCTCGCGCGCTACGACTCCTGTACGACTCCTCTACGACTCACACCGATTAACCGTCACCATTCATCAGCTCGCAGAGCGGAAATAAAGTGTAGCAAAATTCCTGAAGGTGTTAGCAGCCTGTAGTTTGGCCTTAACACTTCTCACATCTGTTTAAGGAAATGTGTGTGTGTGTGTGTGTGTGTGTGTGTGTGTTGACATGAAAACAAAAGATTAAAGAACAGGAAGTGAACGACAAGAGTTTAAACGCAACAACTCGAGTCCGCTACAGTGTGTGTGTGTGTGTGTGTGTGTGAGAGAGAGTCCCAGAGCGCAGGAACCGAGCTCTGATCTCTTGCACTGTGTGTGTGTGTGTGTGTGTGTGTCGCCCTACCCTACACGCTGTACACGTTAGAACCCTCACGCGCACACACACACACACAAAGGCTGCTCCACGCAGGATTAAAACAGGTCACGAAGCAGCTCGAGACGAAAAACCTTAAAGTGTTAAAGTGGAAACAAAAAGAAAGAAAATAACGACGCAACAACTTCAAACACCTAAACCGTCACGCGCTCCGTCTCCGCCCGCGCCCCCTCCCCCTCACGCGCGGTTCCGCTGCTCGGATCGGACCCTGTAACCCCGTAACCCTGCAGCTCGGCTCGGCTCGGCTCGGCTCGGGTGTGTGTGTGTGTGTGTGTGTGTGTGTGCAGATAGACAGGCTGTCTCACCGCTCTTGGCCTCGATGTTGGCGCGTAACATGTCCCCGCTGGAGAGATGCTGCAGCCCGAAACTCCCCGTGATCCGGGACGACACGGTGCCTTTACCCGAACCCGGCGGACCCATGATCACGGCCCGGAACAACTTCCTCAGGACCATCTTTAATCCTGACTTCTTCAGCTTCAGCTCTCACACACACACACGCACTCTCTCTCTCTCTCTTACACACACTCACACACACACGCTTCTGAACACAGCAGTGTGTACCGGAGTGCTTCAGGCCATCACTGTGCTCTCGCTCTCTCTCTCACACACACATAAACACACACACAGCCTTATTCAAAGACTAATGAATCACTAAATAACCGAATCTACTTTGAACGACTCCCTGAAATGAACCGATCGAGTGAACCGACTCCCAAACAGGAAAGACTCGAATCGAGATTTTGGGGAAAGTTTTCTTAAAGGAGCAGTTCAGAGCTTTAGTAACACTGCACGTGTTTATAGTCATACTGTACATACAGTATAGAACATACAGGCAGACAGACAGACAGATTCAAATAGAGAGAGAGATGAATAAACAATAAACACACAAATATGTTTGTATTTGTCTGTATTTAATTCAGTTAAAATGAGGAATCTCTCTTTAATAAAACAGATTTCTGTTCCCACTCCTTAACTTTAAACACACACTTCTTCACACATACGCACTATACACTCACTGGCCACTTCATTAGGAACCCCTTGTTAGTACTGGGTTGGACCCCATTTTCCTTCAGAACTGCCTTCATTGTTCATGGCACAGATTCAACACGGTGCCGGAAACAGCCCTCCATACTGACCTGAGAGCATCGGATCTGGTGACTGTGGAGCCGTGTGTGTGTGTGTGTGTGTGTGTGTGTGTGTGTGTGTGTGCACAGTGACCTCACTGTCATAACCGCTGTTGTCATAAAGGGATGGGCACGTCAGCAACAATACGTGCCATTTAATCCATGCTCTATTGGTACTAAAGGGCCCAAAGTGTACCAAGAAAATCTCCCTCACACCATTACACCAGCAGCAGCAGCCTGAACCGCTCACACATTAATGTGCATTAATCATAGCACATCTATTAGCATAGATTAGCATAGATGTGCTACAGCAGCGGAGGACCACACTGGGGTGTCTCTCCTGACCTGATGTGGTACATCTGCTTCGAGGTTCCACATGTTGTGTGCTCAGAGATGTGCTTTAGCGTACCTCGTTTGTAAAGAGATGTTATTTGGGTTACTGTTGACTTTCTAACAGTTCAAAACAGTCCGGCCGTTCTCCTCTGATCTCTGGCATAAACA
This sequence comes from Clarias batrachus, assembly GCA_003987875.1. Taxonomy (NCBI): domain Eukaryota; kingdom Metazoa; phylum Chordata; class Actinopteri; order Siluriformes; family Clariidae; genus Clarias; species Clarias batrachus. The sequence goes on along the minus strand of QMIH01001194.1, from coordinate 16,195 downwards.
AAGCATTTTCACCCGGAGGACTGCCCTCACTGAGGTTTCTTCTCTTTTTCACACCGTTCTCTGTAAACCCTAGAGAGATGGTTATGTGTGAAAATCTCAGTAGATCTGCGGCTTGGGAAAAACTCAGACCAACCACCACACCATGCTCAGAGTCACTTCCATCACCTCTCTTCCCCATTCTGATGCTCGTTTTGGACTTCAGCAGATCGTCTTCACCGTGTCTACATGAATAATAAATACATGTGATTGACTGATTAGATATTTACATAAACAAGCAGTTGAACAGGTGTACCTAATGAAGTGGCCCAGGGAGTGTATACATTTTAGTGTGTGTTAAGGACACAGAAGTCCTGGTTCGGTATGTTTGCAGGAAGGGTGAAGTGGAGTAATATGAAGAATTCGAAAAACAGATTTATGCCTAGGCATCCAGGAGCACTAAGTTGTTTCAGAATAATAGCAGCACTATCTAGAGCAAATAGTGTGATTAATGCTTCTTTTAATTAGGAGATATTTAAAGGATATATTTTAAGTATTATTTGCATAATTGATTTTCTCCTGGTGATGGCGCTGTTAGTATTTTTGCATGAATCGAGCTTTCCATTACATAAAAAGCCTCTTGTACAGAAGTAAAAACCTCAGGGTTTTATTCCCAAATCCGAGTGACGTCAGATCCACACGCCTGCTCCCAGTGTCAGAAATAAACAACGGAACGTTAGTTAAAGCTAAAGCACTGACTCCACACTACACTGTCAGAGTGAGAAAACACATCACTCGGCCAAGTCAGCCACCTAGCATTACGCTAAAGGAACCTGAACCTCCAGTTTGCCATGTCATCCGAGGAACACTGGAGTCAGAAGTGATGTACTTTTGATCAGCTACAGGATGTTCATGCAGCGCTGAAAGAATCCTCTCTACTGGCCTTTAATCATTGGAGCTTTAAAAAGTGGATGATGTGCTGATTGTAGTTTCACCGCGTGTCGGTTGTGGTGATAATTAACTGCCAAACACACCGGATTTACACCTGAAACACAGAGGCAGTGTGACACCGTCAGGGGAAACGTGTGTTAGGTTAGATCAGGATAACAGTGACGTGATTATCTTATTCAGTTTAGAACACACACACACACACACACACACACACACACACACACACACACACACACACACACCTTTGACACCGTAAATGACACATCTTTGTTTAAATAGTTTGTGTAAGAGGAGCAATTCTGCTATTCATGTAGTAAAGATGAGTTAAGTGTGAGGTTTCTCTTCTTGGTCTGGTCTTTGGACAGTAACTAACTACATTTAATGAATCACTTCAGTTCTTTAATTTATATAATTAACATAGTTTATAGTCATAGTATAATATATAATATAAAGTTAATATTTATTGAATAAATCCTGAGAGTTGGTGGGTTTATCAGTTTGAACAATTCAATATCAGAAAAAAAACATTAACATTTAGATTTCTGTTTGATGTACAACATTATTTATTAATGTAATTAAACAGACATTTATTGTTTTGTATTGTATTGTATTGTATTATTGGGATATTTCTTATTAATAAAAAAATCTGTGATATTAATGAGAAATAATGTAATGAGAAAATACATTTTAAAAAAACTCAGTAAACTGAAATATTTTTACATATTTAATAAATTTTTTTATATTTTAAAGTTGTAATATTTTTATTTCATTTAAACTAAGAAATATAATAAATTACAGCACAACTATATTCAGAATGTTATTAATATTAATAAAGAATAAGACTTTATATTTTAAGCTATTATTATTGTTATTATTATATTATTATATTTTTACTTTGGTGAAACGTCATATTATTGAATTATACTTTTAATAAATAATATTACTGAATGCATTAATTTTGTTATGAACACTGGACATCACACACACACACACACACACTCCAACAGCAGACTCAGTGAACCTTCCGGATTAACTTTCTTCTTATCCTGTATTACACATTATTTCTTTATTCTAACAGAACAAATCACAGTCTTCATTTGACAGTAAATTTACAGTACTGAGGTATAATGATGTCACAAAGGGGCAGAATTCTTCACATATTTGTAGCCCTTGTTCAATATGATTTTCACACACACTATCGACTTGCTCTCTGTCGTTGCTCTTTATTTATTTAGTGACACCCATGTGTGAAGACAAGCGGACCGGCCGGTGTCGTAAACACTAACGATGTTTGAAGATAAGATGGTCATGAGGAGTTCTCCTTATCACACACACACACACACACACACACACACACACACACACACACACACACACCAATTTAATTGCTGATAATATTTCTCCTAAATGTAAACTATAACTATTGTTATTTAGAGTGTGTATGTAAAGGAAGTGACGTCATCACAACACATCAGAATAAGCCAGATCATGAAGGATTTGCAGAGSTTTAATAACTCAAATAAAACAAAATGCAAATCATCTGTAAAGAAAAGGAGTTCATGCTTTGTGTAAATAACATGAATACATCAGTGTTTGGTGGAATAATAATAATAATAATAATAATAATAATAATAATAAGCTGATGTAGAGTTACAGCTTCCATGTGTTTTGTCTCTACAGCAGTTCTTCACATGGCTGTTTATTCCTCACTTTTTAACGGTTCAGCTTTACTCGATGGTTTGTGAGCCTCCGTCTTCCTCTTGATGACGTTCCAGACGTTTTCGGGAGTAAATTGCAGCGCTCTCTTATTTTTTTTCTAGAGCTGAAAAATACTATACTGTAGTATTTTTCTTGTACCTGTCTTGTTCTTCTGCTTTAATGTTACAAACAGAACTGTCTCCACCTTGGGGCAAAACATCCACCTCATTGTAATTTGATTGTTTAGAATCTAAATAAATATGTATGTATTTATTTATTTATTTTTAAATGTCCTAGACACCCAAATTAGCAATAAAGTTCATCCAATATGTTATAACAAATGTTTTTTTCTTATTTTCCGTCTCCGTGTCTCAGTCCCTGACTCTGATGTGATCACGGCTCAGAGCGAGCGCTAGGCCGACTGTTTCCACCTACATCTGAAAAAAGGGAAAAAGTTTTAAATCTCACAAATGATCAGACACAATCTTCTAAAATGTCAAAATTTGAATAATAATAATGACCACATTATGACCAAATGTTTTTAGAAAAGTGAAATCAGACTTTATGACTCATTTCTGTCCGTGTCTGCGTGTCCACAGCTCCCGTCTCCCTTCATACCGATATAAACAAGAATCGGATACAGTATGTGTTGGCTGATAAAATACTCCTGTAACTTTACAATAAATAACATTAATGCCTTTGGGCATTGAGTATTTTAAGTGGTGATTATATGGCTCTACATCTAACATTTATTTTCAGTTCTAATGAAAAAAACTTTGAAAGAAAAAGCCACAGTCGTGTAGAGATGAACCTGACTGCACTGAATAAATCTGAAATTGTGCAACATTTCGCTGCTTCATCTTGAAGCTCTTTCTTCTTGCCCTTTTCCTTTCTTCTCCACCTGACTGGGATAAAATTTTGGGACAAATTTTAATTTGTGGTCAAGACAGAATCTGTGGCCTGTGTGAGTCTGTCAAAGAAAAAAAGAGACAATAGAACTTTTACTAATCACGTGCAGGAAATAAAAGAAGAAAGAGAAGAGATGATGAGCTACTCAGAGAATTTGGAAAGATTGAGGACACTGGAAAGTATTTTACAAATAAAGTGAACAAGGAAGAAAGGTTTCTTAAGAGTGAAGGTAGAAAAGTAGAAAAGAGGATTTCGACTGGAAGGAAGACGAGTGAGGCGGCACAGTGGTGTCGTGGTCAGCACCGTCGGTCTGCACCGCCAGGAGGATGTAATTATAAGGATTGGAATCAGATGAAATGACAGTAGACAGAAAGTGTAACTATTTTATTACTTTTTATTGTATTTCTACACTGTAATTTTTATTGTATTTCTACACTGTCTACACTAATTTGTATTGGCACATTTTTCTATGTTGCTGTAACAAAGTGATTTCCCCACTGAGGAATGAATAAAGGTGCATCTTATCTTATCTTAGATTCATAATCTTGCCGTGAACTCTGTCCATTTTATTTCCAAATATTTAGCCATAAATCCAGATTTATCCTTCATTCAGTGTCATGGGGGCGGAGCCTATCCCAGGAGACTTAAGGCACGAGGCAAGGTACACACTGGACTGGGTGCCAATCCATCGCAGGGCTCACACACACGCACACACACACACACTACAGGCGATTTGGGAATGACGATTAGCCTAATCTGCAGGTCTTTGGACTATTGGAGGAAACCGGAAAACCCGGAGGAAACCCACCAAGCACATGCAGACTCCATGCAAACACACACACACACACACACACACACACACACCTCAAGGGGGGATCGACCCTGGAACCTTTTGGTGCGAAGCGACAGTGCTAACCGCTATGCCACAGTGCCACCTGTCAAATTACAGTTTAAAAAAATGAAGGTGTTTATGTTTGTTGTGGACAGACATGTAGGAAATAATAATCAGTGATCAATATCAGCGATTACATGGTCAGATTATTTTCATCTCTCTCTCTCTACACACTTTACTCGGTACAGACGGTGAGTGAGTGAGGAAGAACAGGCAGCAGATGACCAGTAGGTGGCGGTAATGCGACATAGTGGATGCAGCACCAAGAGGACGAAGAAGAAGAAGTCAAACCGCAACTTAACCCGGAAGTACAGCGGGATTCAATGAGCTCCAGAATAAATAAACACTGCAGGTGAGAGTCGGCGCTGACCCGCACTCCGGCTCCGTGTCCTCGTGCGTCCGCGGCGGCGCTGCTGCTGCTTCTGCACTGACGGGGGAAACATGGACGCCCCGCTGGTGATCTGCACGAAGGAGGAGCAGCGCGCGGTGATCCGCTTCCTGTGGTCGGAGGGGGTCCCCGGCGCGGTCATCTACCGCCGGCTGTGCGCGCAGTACGGGGAGAACGTCCTGTCGCGGAGAACCGTGTACGAGTGGATCGAGAGGTTTAAGGAGGGCCGCGCGAGTGTGAGCCACCAGGAGGGCGCGGGACGCCCGGCCACGTCCACGGCGCACGACAACATCGAGCGCACGCGCGAGCTCATCCTCTCCAACAGGCACGTGACCGTGGACGACGTGGCGACTCACCTGCAGATCAGCCACGGCTCGGCCTACGAGATCATCCACGACCGCCTGAAGTTCCGGAACGTGTGTGGGCGGTGGGAGCACGGCGTGGAGGAGCGGAGACCGAGGAAAAGCCTGAAAGTCAGCCACGAGCCGGAGAACTGACCAATCCCAGGGACGGGGAGACACTTCCTGATTCGGATTAAACGCAGAGGACAAGCTGCTGTCCGAGATTAGACAATAAACTCACACAAACACTGAATAGTTTGTCTTGCTCGATGCGAACCGAAGAAGAAAACACACTATGAGCTGCAATTCCTAAACCTGACCACAAGATGGCAGTAGTTGTGTTTTTTATAGAACGCCTGAACAACATTTTAAGCCTGGTGTTTTATCTTTGATGTTTTTTTTGTAACATAATTCTTATCTCAGCCTGCTATTATATCTTAACAGTAATTATAATTACACTTCTATTCACTGAGGTATTTATTCTCTTCTCTCAGTGTTCACAGCTCGTAAGTAGAAGTTTACTCTTACATTTAGGCGTTTGGCAGAAACACTTACCTTGGGTGGAAAAGTGCTTTGAAGTTTCCATCATTGGCTAGATACTCATACTCGGTTACTACATTACTATCTAGAAATACAATCAGTCACACAGTCCTGGGAAGGCTTTTTTTTAATGGGTGGGTGGGATAAACCCAAATATATAAGAAATAGATACTGTAGGTCTTCATTCATCGCTGCCAGTGACTCAGCTGTACAGATATTTAGAGGAAGATGCCTATAAAGCGTTTAAAGGAATGCTCCTTAGTTATTGAAACTGAGAGAATAAAGAAAACCAAAGCGAGTCCAGACCTGAGTCAGTTTAGAAAGTGTTGACTTTGATGATCTTTTAAACGACGACTCAAAAGTTATCTATTTCTCCAGTACTTACAGCACTAAATACCCCCCCCCAAAAAAAAACCTTTTCCCAGTTGTGTTAGACTAATGGCACTTAGTTATTGACCTAGTTAACCCAGTGTAAGTATCTATCCAGTGATGTAAACTTTAAAGCACTTTTTGTAAGTCGCTCTGGATAAGAGCGTCTGCCAAATGCCTAAATGTAAATGAATGTACATATAATGTTCACTACAGATGCTTATTTCCACGTCACCCCAGTTGTAATTATGCCAGTAGTTCAGGATGCCGTGGTTCTTGGGTTGTGTTTAGAGACGTGAGAGTGCAGTCTGTAGGCCTCAGACATAGACGTTAGAAATAAAAGAAACTGTTCATAATGTAATGATTTTACAGTTGTTGTTTTTTTTATTCTGATTATATTATTATTAATAGTAGAAGTAGTAGTACAGTGGACATGATGTACTTGCTCATCCTGGTGTGTATTCCTGTTTCTCCACTGCTTTCTAAATAATTGCAACTTCCTGTTCTTATTAACTGGTTCCTCTAGTTTTTCTTTCTCATTTAAATCAAATGAAATCTTTTTTCTTCCCCCAGCTCTATAGGAAATCCTGCTGAAACACAATCAGCACTTTTCTTCTTTTATTATAATTTGTTAAGAAAGTCTGAACTTGAGTCTGAAATTGGGAAGAAAAACATGGATGTGTGTAATTCACTAGCAACAGGCCAGCTAAAATCAGTGGTCATGTGTGTGTGTTTTATTTGCTTTCAGTAAACTGTCTATCTTCATCGATTTAAAGTAAATCCAACATAGTAACTTTATTTGGCCATGGCATCACAGTCAGAAGCACTTTTTAATATTCTAAGTGGTCGAGATATGAGATTTAAGACCATGTGCTCTGGGTTCTTCTTCTTCTTCTTTGTTGATTAATGGCGGTTGGCCAGCTGTAGGTCTCACTGTCCCTCATCATCCAGGCCTCTTGATTTTCCAGTCTAGCCTTCCTTACAAAAATGTTAAATGCTTCCTTCCCTGATCTTGTCTTGTCCTGCGTCTTGAACTCTTCGTCTGCTTTATCCAGCACTTCCACACACTCTATCTTCTCTACATGATCCCACTCAGTACCACTCTGTGGTTAAGAGGAAGTGTCCTCGATCAGAAACCCTGAACGTTACCTCAGCATGTGCCTACTTGTCCTGACGTGTGAGATTAGCATACAAAGTGCACTGACCGCACCTTTTAAAGTCTCTTCTATTGTTATTACCGTGTCACCGGTATTACTTCATAATCTTATTATAGCTGTTATATTGAGACCCGGGTGGTGATTTTTGTGTTGTATAACGCTTTTGATGACTTACTCAGTTCACAATGCTTATCATCTCCAGTTACATTAACAATTTATGAGGTCTTTGCTTGGACTTCACTCCCCCCTCCCAGCCTGTGGTCTAGTGTTTATGATTTTTTTTTTAGTTGTAAAGGTGATATAACATGTGACGCCACTAAAGTACATCTAATTAATTAATGAGTCACTGACCGAGGAGCGGCCGTGGCCTCATGGTTTCGCTCACGCGCAGGACAAAGGAACGTGATGAAACGTGAGACTGTAATGAACATCCGTGACGACGTCTTAAAGAAAGTGTGAAAAATGAGAAGAATGTGAATAGAATTATAAGGAAGTGATATGGATTATATGGAAAATGATTGGAACACGTGTCCCAGACATTATTATGTACCTTTACAGAACATCTCAATTGTTCATTAAATCACTGAAATACATTTATTGTGTCGTATCTTACATTACATTACAGAGAGAGAGAGAGAATTATTTCGATCATGCGGCGGACGGGAAATGGCGATGGGCGTGGCCTATGCCCAACAAAAACCCATTCGTCACAAGCCGTGACCACGCCCACAAACCCGGCGCTGTTCAACAAAGCAGATTATAGCCACGCCCCATTCAGCACTTCGGATCCAAGATTCAAAGGTGCTTTAATAAATCGACAAAAATTTATTTACATGCGCATTGACAAAGCTTCGAAATAAATCACATGAAAAAGAACCAGAGTCTCTCATATTCACACACACACTAGCGATCCATTAGCGGAGTCGAATCCTTCTGAATCACGCACTGAACCGATTCTTGTATCACAAGTTCTCTGAGTCACTTGAGTCAGTAGGAGTTTCAGAGGGCGCTCACCGAGTCCTGATGAATCTCTCTCTCTCTCTCTCTCACACACACACACACCGAATCTCTCGGATCCGACTGTTTCACTCCGCGCTACGAGTCCGACGGATCCGCCGAATCCCCCCGGTTATGATGAATCTTTTTGAGTCCCTGATGTTCCTGAATGCGCAGGAAGTTTTCTGAATCTCTCGGGCGGCTACCGGTTCCTCCAGTGACTCACTGACGACTACTGAGAAGTTAATGCTAACAACAAGACAACTCCGGACTCAACTGATCCGAATAAATGAAGAGGCGGATTCGTGAATCACGTGTCATATAAAGGATCGGGTTATTTTATCCGGATTTGCTCGTCTTTATCACACACACACTCCGTCTCACACACACACACACTGTGCCCGGTGCACCATGGCCTTGCTGGAGCTCGCTATGCAGGGCTTCTCTATCTTTGGATTTATTTTATTTCTGGTTCTCTGGCTCATGCATTTCATGTCCATCATCTACGTGTAAGTATCGCTCGAGGCTGCTTTCTCTCCCTGTGTGTGTGTGTGAGGGATGAAGCGTTTCTCAGGTTATTAATAAGATATTTATCTTGTTTTGTGGTGTGTGTGTGTGTGTGTGTGTGTGTGTGTAATGATTCTGAATATGTGCTGAGTTTTATTCTGAAGCGGTGATGTCTGTGGAGAGACACACAGTCTGTATTATTATGATGATGATGATTATTAAATATCACAGCGCTGCCTATGCTAAGCTAACTCTATAGATTCGTTTTTTTTTTTTTTTTTTACACAGATTAGCCGTCTTGCTAACACTGCGTTCTGGTCACCGCGTTACCCGGGATTCTTGTTTTCTGTTCTTCCTGTCCTGTTCGGTTTTCAGAGGGTGGAAAAATAAAACATTTCAGAGTTTTGAGTAAAATCACCGGCTCTGTCCCGGGAGCCCGAGCGCTTTAGCCCGTTTATGTGCTCATGCTAGTCAGCGAGTCTGACCCGAAACGCCGCCTCAGAGCTCCTACAGTCCACCTGAACCGAGTGTTTCAGAAACTTGCAGCGTTCTGGGTTTTATACACATCATAATTTGTTGTTAAAATTAGATTTTATTATTTTTTTAAATAAGTGTTTTATTCACTCATAAGATCTGCGAATACAAACATCCACCCTGTTTTTAAACACACTAAACATTTCTGTCAGATCAAATCAGCACGAATTTTTTTTTTTTTACATATTAAATTTTTATTTTTTAGAATTGTGCTTGTAAAGCTTGTTAAAAGTCTCCGTGGTCAGAGATTAAACTCCAAAATCCACCTCACGTCATCACTCAGGACTCTCTCGGTACTGACACTATCGCTGATATCACGATCAGTTCGGATCACGATACCGCGTACAAGAGCGATCGATGAACAGACAGAATGTACAGTAAGTATCTAGACAAACGTACTCGTCCAAACCTGGTAACGATTTGAATTCAGGTGTTCCAGTCGGTCAGGTCTCTTATCCCCAGTGAGGGCAATCGGCACACCAAGATGCTCTGAACCCCGAACCCCGAACCCTGAGCACCTTTAGATTGAACTGACACAGAAACACTGCAAAATCTTGTGGATGGCCTTCCAAGACGAGCGGAGAGAGTCGATAGAGCTGTAAGAGGAAAGAGGGAACAACTCGGTCCTGAAGTGTGTGTGTGTGTGTGTGTGTTTGGATGATACAGTGTCGCTGCAGCATGGGGGGAAAACTTTAGTCTATAGTGTAGAAAGTCCAGATATCAAGCAGCAATTCACGGAGTAGCACAAACACTTGTAGGTCATTTACTGTAACGTACGTGTGTGTGTGTGTGTGTGTGTGTGGGGGGGATTCTGACTGGAAGTGACGGTGTGTTCTGGATCGGGGTTACCACACACACACTTGTGCCATTTTCTTCCTGATTGTGCAAAATGAAAAGGAAGGAAAAGTCGGTTTTAACCGTTTAAGTGTCTTTTTAAAAAAAAAAGAAAGAAAGAAAGAAAAGATTTTTTGGTGTGTGTGTGTGTTTTAAAACAGCCCAGTGTGAGAATAAATACCCCGGGCTCTAACGAGGTTTTTTTGTGGGCTCTTGCGAACGCCCACATGATCACATGCTTCTGACGTTCGGAGTAGAAACGGTCGAGCGAGCATCACGGCATCTCTCTCTCTCTCTCTCTTGTTTTCTCTCTCTGTATCGATCATAATGATTTAACCTTCGCGATCATTTCCTTTAACTCTGGCACAGGACGTCCTGAACCCCTGAGGGCAGAGAGGAAGTTATAATCACTACGCCAGCTTCCTGCTGCGGCCCCGAAAACAGTTTCACGTCATCCTTCTTTTCTTAAAGACGTTCGCGCAGAAGTACAGTACCTGTGATCATAAATATGAAAAAAAAAAGCTGAAAGTGTTTTTTTTTTTTCCTGTGTGTGTGGAGACTTTTGGGATGTCTTGTAGCTCTAGGTTAAATAATCATGTTGCTGTCTTTAGCCCTATTTGGATTGGATTAGTTTTCAAAAGTCATCCGTAATGTGCGTTTTTTTTTTTTTTCTTTTCTTTTTTTTTTTCTTCCCTTTTTCTTTTTTTCCTCCTTTTCTGTTCCCGATGTGAGATGGCACAGCCGTAAATGAAACATGAATGGAATGAGCAGAACATATCTCGCGTGTGCTTGTGCGTGACAGAGATTTTTTTTAAATCGCAGCTCCATGATTGGATCGTGTTAATCAGAGCACCTCTCTCTCTGACACAAACACTCTCACACTTTTTTTTTTTAATATGTCTGATGAAATGAGAAGGAAAAAAAAGTCCACTCTAGCTCACATCTACCACGTTCCTTAACGATGATGTCATCTTGCATGCTCCAACAGATAACTGTCTCGTCATTGCTCGGGGCGAGATCACACAACGTTGGTGATGGGTGTGAGTGTGCTCCAGCGGGTCTGAGTGGTTTACCCGATTGCAAAAACACAGTCAAGAGGACAAAAAAAGAAAAGAGACAAGTGTCTTTATTTTGGAGAGTCGGGACGTCTGGCTGAAGAGGGGAAACAAACAAGTGTCTTTGTTTTGGAGGGTCAGTGTCCCGATATCCCGACTCTCCAAAACCAAGACACTTGTTCCTTTTCGCTCTATATACAGACGGGGCGTCTGGGGATCAGGCTTGATTATTTTCGACAGGCTTTTGTGTCATTTATAATGAGCTACATTCCTGCTAGAGAACAGTTGTGGGTTTTTTCTCTTGTATGTAAGAAGTAAGTACACCTTCACCTTCTCCTCCAGCTCTGTGCACATTAGACTCGTGTCCAATTCTGCGTCCTGATGTTTCATTAGTTTCTCACTGCGTAACCTGTGAGTTTTCACACAAATTATAACACATTGTAAATCACACACGTCATTAGATTCTCATGCTCATTAGTGTGTTATTTAATAGTAAAGGCCACGCCCACAAGCGACGTGAGGTTGTTGGTCTTCGTGTGAGGTTTCATGTCCGGGCTTAATGTAGTCGCTCGTGTCAAATTTCCTTTTTTTCTCCGTTTCCGTTAGCGATTGTCGCACTTGCGTCAGATTCTGCTTGGCGTAGGATTAACGTAGCTCTTCATGCTATCCAGCGCGTCCTGCACTTTCACACCTTATGTGAAACCAAACAAAATCTGACTAAGTTTGGTTTTCCTTTTCTGCAGAGGTTAAAGGTTACAGGTTCGGTTCTTTACTCATGAACCCAGTGCAGCGATCGAGTCGGTTCAAGAAGTGATTCAGATGTTTGTGTGTGGTTTTCATTTTTTGTCCAAAGCACCAAAAAGTTGCAGGAATGCTGTGTGTGTGTGTGTGTGTGTGTGTGTGTGTGTGTGTGTGCGTGTGCGCGTGTGTGTGTGCGCACGCGTTTTGAATCTTTTGTAGAAAACGAACACAAAACGTTATGATGTGATTATTTATAGAACATGACGAGGTGTTTAATTTCCCTCCTTGTGTTCTCTGTGATTTCTACACACACACACTGGTTTTGTTTGTTTTTCCTTTTGTGGAATTTCTGAAGGAGTGTTACAAGGACGTTTTCACACACACCCACACACACATTTTTTTAATGTAGTTTGTTTAAATACATGACTTGAGTACAAAACCAATCCAGAGAATGGCAACTGCATCAAACTGACCCTGACTCTAAGTCGACACACACACACACACACACACACACGACCCGATGGTGTGAAAGCAGTGTGTAACACACTTCTGTCCTTTATGTTTCAGCGTTATCAGCCATAGGTCATTCTCACCACACTGAGTTTGCGCGGTTAAACTGGCGGCACTGCGAGCGTACAGACTTCCTGTTGTGAGTTTATTATAAGCTGCTGTTCAGCTCTTGAGTTCTTTGTGTGTGTGTGTGTGCGCGAGAACTGTTCTCAGAATGTCTCCGTTTTGTGTAAAACAAGCATTCTCATTTTTATTTTCATTGGTAAATATTTTTATTATAATTAATCATTTTACATTAAACATTAAAACGTAATCATCTAATGAATTAGTTTTCTTGATATCAATTTGTTCCTGGTTGACTTGCGTATGGTAGGAGGGGCTTACATTCCCTCCCCCAAAGTGAGTTTTCCTGTAATAAACAGATATTGGTAAATTAATGAGGTCTTTTGTGCCATTAATTGCTGTTAGCTTCGATAAATGTTTGAATACTGAATATTAAATATATTAAGTATTTTTAGTTATAAAGATCACAGTTTAAATCTCAGCCGCAAATAGCACTTTTTTTTTCAGATTTATTTTTTAAAGCACATTTAACACTACTTAGTTGACCAAAGTGCTGTACGATCCCAAAATACTGAAATAATTCTTAAACTAAAATGCGTTTAAATGTCCGTGAGGCTGCAGTACTTCTTGTATGTCTTTAAGTGACAGTTGTCTCGTCCAATCAGCGATAAGAATTTCATCTGCAAACTGCACCTACCTGAATTGTTGCTGTGTGTTCTCATTTGGTATTTTGTTTTTCGGTTTTATTTTGTTTTGTACTTCTCAGCCACCGTACTTTAAAAATCTTTAATTAATGATTATGGGAATTCAAGTTTTCAGTACAAAATTATTACAATTATGATTAATAAAATGTATATAAAGTCTAATTATAGGAATTAATAATATAATTAATATTTAAAAAACGAGATTTTTGTTTGTTTGTTTTTTTTGGGAAATCCTCTGAGTTTGTGATGATATTTACACGCGGTGGAATTTCCTGGGAGATGTCGCAGATTTGTTCCGTACACAGCGAGCGTGGGAATTTATTTCGATACACAGAAGCAGTTAAACTTCACCTTCTGTTATCAGGATCAGAAGCAAACCCCAGGAACAGTAAAGTGTTCTCCCACATCTCGACCGTTTCCTGTTTCCTGAGAGCGGAGACGAGAGACGAACACACACGCGGACACACAGACACGAGAGGAGAAGGAACCAAAAAAAAAACACCTGAATTTGTAGGGATTTTGGCGCGATGTGATTTAATCTTTATCGTACATTCGAATTACGATTTAAATTCAAGAGTGTGAGTGCATGATTATTATTATTATTATTTATTTAAAAATGTATATATATTTATTATTATTATTATAACTTGTAAATATAAATATGATTCAATATTTACGGCTGAAAATTCTTCCTGAAAATAAACATTTAACAGATTATAATATGAAATTAAAACCAAAGCAGCTGCTTAGGATCAATTTATAATTAATTAATAATGAAGAATTAAATGGGGGTAAAAACGCAACAGATAAGAATGATTGATTAAATACAGGCGGGGCTTAAAAAGGGCGTGTCGGGGAGGTGTGGTTTTTGTGTTAATCATTATGTGAGTTTTATGAGGCGCGTGTGTGTGTGTTTATACATGGTGAAGTCACTCCCATCTCACCGCACACAAAGATGTCATGGTGAAGGTGTGTGTTTGAGTGAAACTGGAGCTACAGCTCAACCTGTTGGATCACCTCGTGTGTGTGTGTGTGTGTGTGTGTGTGTATACAGTATCGTGTAGGTTAAGAGAGACACACACATGTGCATATTTATTTATATTATTTACTCGTCGTGGTGACACTCCTCAGGCAAGTCAGAAGTAAACACACCTCTGCATCAGAAGATGTTAAGTGTATGTGTGTGTATTTCCTTTTGCGCCTTTAAGTGCAACACCTGTGTGGGGACGTCAGGGTAAAACTGTCTGTGCGTGCATGTCTGTCTGCCTCTCCGTGTGTTTGAGTGAAACTGGATGTACAGCTCAACCTGTTAGATCACCTCATGTCTCTGATCTGTGTGTCTTACGAACAGATTGCACACACACACGGCACACAAGGAGAGAGAGAACGAGACAGTGTGTGTGTGTGTGAGAGAATGTTTAAATAAGCGAGTTGTCATTAATATTAATGTGTATAAACTCCTCTGTGTGTTTTATTTCATCAGTCGTATCGAGCGAGAGGGATCTCTATAAACAACATCATCAGGGAGCTGAGAAATACACACACACACACACACGCGCACACAGAATGATGGGATTGTCTCTAAACTAGTGGTGCAGAGAAAGAGAGAGACGGTATGGTATCTCGTGTGTGTGTGTGTGTGTGATTAGAGCAGAGCGACACAGTGATATAATCCCGATATCGTGATTATAATGACGATTGGCTTCCCCGTAACGCCTCTGAGACAGACGTACTTCCTGGTTGCTATGGAGACCGCAGCGCTAACCGTCACTAACCCGCGTGCCGTTTTCTCCTCCACAGCCGCCTGCATCTCAACAAGAAGAGCAGCGACAAGCAGCCGTACAGCAAACTGGCCGGGGTGTCGCTCCTCAAACCTCTGAAGGGCGTCGACCCGAACCTCGTCAGCAACCTCGAGACGTTCTTCGAGCTCGACTACCCGAAGGTAAGAACTAAATCCCAGCGTTCTTCTCACGCAACACCGTCAGGACCGCGATTACTTTTCTAACTGGGATTAGAAGCAGCTGATCTCGGACTAAAAGATCCGTTTTGTTTTCCCCAATTCAAGGACAAATGTTTTACTTTTTAAAAATATTTTTATAAATGTTTCTTAAAAAGAGGAAATATTTGCATTGGCCTGGTGTAGTTTTTGTTTTTAAATAAAAGTTTATTACAAAACAAAAAATAATTAATACATTTAAAAAATGTTTAATTGGTTATAATTTATTAAGCTTAATGACGAGCCTAAAAACAGTTTAATCTCACTCACACACACACTCACTCTCTTATCTACACCGCTTAATCCTGTACTCCGGGTCAGGGGGGTCTGGAGTCTGTCCCAGGGGAGGCGGGGCACGAGGCGGGGCACGAGGCGGGGCCACACCCTGGACACAATGCCAATCCATGGCAGGGAAAATCTATAAACTTAAATTTAATATTTAAAAAATTAATATTTTGTTGATCTTTTGTTAAAATTTTAAAATTGGAGTAAAAATTGTATTGAGCTCATAAGACGTTTCGTCATAAGACGAAAAACCGACAGCAAAAACGCGATTTATAAATATTTTTGGAGTTTTAATCATAAATTATTTTGCTTTCAATAAAATGAAGAAACTTTTTTTAATTAACTAAACTCTGAGTTAAAAGTTTGAGTGGAGATTTTTAGCGTTAATAGTAATGATTAGTTTATACCATTTAAACATGTGTGGAAGGTTTTATTTGTGAGTAATTGATTTGTGTGTGTGTGTGTGTGTGTTTTCCCACTGCTGGTGAATCCCTCGGGTTTGTGTGACGCAGTGATCTGTCTGTCAGGGGATTGCGTACGCTTAATTAGATTAAGCCTATTTACTTGCCATGGCGTTTACCTGGGAGTTCCCTTGGGCGGTACCTCAGGATACACACACACACACATGCACGCACGCGCGCACACACACAATATGATCTTGTGACTCATTCTTACTTACTTGCATAAAACTTCAATGCATATCACTTCAGAGGTGTGTGTGTGTGTGTGTGTGTGTGTGTGTGTGTGTG
>QMIH01001193.1:172135-182243 GCA_003987875.1 Clarias batrachus | reverse complement strand
AAAAGCTTATCATAAAAGCTTGATGTGAGATTTTGAAAACATATATGCATGGTTTTGCGTGCCTGTGACGCCCTCAGCCCGCACACACCGTACACCACACCATACAATTACAATATCTGCATTGAGTTTAATCATACACAAACATTCATGGCACCATGCAATGGATAACACGTTTAATTAAGAGAGAATCCTACAAATCTCTACAAATCTATTTAGTGTTTATGTATGTAATATTATGTGAAATTATGACAGCTACAGCATACACTCATACTGCCAAAGCTCACAAAATAAAACCAGAAATAAATGTATTTTTATTTCTGCCATTCTTAAGCCTGCCTCCACAATGTATACTTGGAGAATTGACTGTTCACTTGCTGTTTAATATATCCACCCACTAGGCAAACACCACTGTTACAAGATATCCAATGGTATTCATTTACAAAAACTGATTGTAGATTATATTAGATTTTATGGATGACCAAATCATAAAATGAGGATGGGTTTAACGAGTTTCAACACTTTAAGAAACAGCAGGCATTATGTTTTGAAATGGGTATGCGTCAGTCATAACTTATGGACCTCAAAACATTTAGAGCTCTTAAAGTATTATCGATTCAGAAAACTTTGCCCTGGTCAGGACCCATCACTGCACTGCTTATACTGCTATACTATATTGTTCAATTACAGATTAAAGTGCATGTTACATACATCTGTCTAGAACTCCTCCACAAGCTGAACAGTTATGGCAAATTATTCTATTTTCATGTCTTATATGTAATTTATATAGTTTTCACATAGAGTATTTCAAGCACTTTGGAGCTACTATGGAAAAGCACTGATTATGATTGTGATTCAATTATGTTTAAGGTTGATGAAATAAGCATTTTAATTGTATCTTTCTTGTGTTGTCTTTCATTCATCTAATACTGCAATCACCTGTACCACTAACCTGCATACAGGGTCACAGGGGCCTGTAACCTATCCCAGGAGGCAAAAAGCGGGGTACACCATGGACAATGCAAATCCGTCACAGAGTGCACACACAGACACACACATAGACACACGCATACAATTTAGGAATTAATCTGAATGAAACTTAATCTGCATGTCTTTGAACTATGGGAGGAAACCAAAGCACACGGGAGAAACCTAAGGCCCCCATTCCACTGAGCGAAACAGCTCCTGAATCAAGACCGATGCAAATTYGTTATGACCACTGGAGAGCTCAATAGAGGACAGTAATGACTGCTTACAAAATAAAAACTGCGCCACACATGCGCCATTAGGATGTAAGGAGCTTTTTTTTTTTACCGTGTTTGCTATAAATTGTTTGAAATGGCTGCTGTGATGACCAAGGCAATATTGCAATTTACTTGGACACGCTGCTTAGTCACAAAATTTCCAGGTTTAGCTATCAGACAGTCATGACATTCCTGTCCTCTAGCACCATGCAKKTAGKTCAAATCTGGGTCAATTAGAGGGTGCATTAGTTTTACATTCAGGAAAAACTTTGCTGCTACTGGGGCAGTCCACATCACCAGTTTATTTAGTGCAYGGAACAAAGAGCTGCCAGAACCCTGCAGCAGAYTTTGACGAGCRTGCCCTCGACCCAAAGTACTTATTTTTTAATCAGATATWGTTTAATCTCAATAACTCAACTTTTGTGTTGGTCATCCACTTAGTTCACTTTACAATAATGTGGGTCGTCACTTGATTACATACCGCCATGAAAAAGCTCCAGGTGCTAGTACCACATCTCAAAGGAGAGGATACTGAATGTTTCAGGCAACATTCCATTATACTTTAGGTAATGTAGCTCCAGTTAAAAGAGAAATAAGTAGCGAGAARAATCTTGCACCCTGGTATAATGACCAAATACACACCTTAAAACAGATGACACAAAAATGTCCTTCTCTGGTTTGCATGCATAAAGTTTGCACATTCTCTCTGTGCTTGTTGGGTTTTCCCCGGGCTTTCCTCCCACAATCCAAAGACATGCAGATTAGGCTGACTCGCCTTCCCAAATTGCCCGTAGTGTGTGAATGAGTGTGTAGGTTTGTGTTCACATTCATACTGTAGATGCTTCCTTCGGCTTATTGTCTGGGTATTAGCCTTAAACCAAAATGGTGAGGATGGGAAACGAACTAGGAACTATACGACCATCAGATGCAAGGCATCTCAGAAAACACTCTCCTGGGGTAAAGTGCTGCTGTAAAATGCACACACCTCGTAGGGTTTTTCCTTTAAAAAAATATGTTAACACTCTTCAAATTTACCTCTTGGATCTGATAGTAATGTATTAAATTTTCCATGCTACAAACTTTCTGTCTGTTTCGATTATGATCTGATATTAACGTGTTAACTCTCCCACAATCTCTTACTCAATCTCTCTCTGAGCAAATCATTAACTCCCACTGGTCACCTTATTTTATTTCCTATTGAATATTAAACATTCCATTTGTCTGAGCTCATTTTTCTCCCAGTGCCAAGAACTTTCATTTCCTTGAAGCAAGAGACTTTATTAAATTAAGGATTTCTACTCTGGTATCTGCTTTCATGTTCATTCAGGCCATCCTGTTTCATGGAAACCTGACAACTGCAGCCTTAAGAAATGTGTCAAGAAAATCTGATTCAAGAACTTGGGAGAACTTTACAAGGAGTGGAGTGAGGCTGGTGTCAGAGGATCAAGAGCCACCATACATACATCTGTCCAGGAAATGGGCTACAACTTTTTCATTCTTATTATCAGGCCACTCCTGCAACAGAGATGTCAGAAGCATGTTACCAGGTCTAAGAAGAAAAACAACTCGTCTCTTGCTCAGTGGTCAAAGGTTCTCTTTTCAGATGAAAATTAATTTTGCATTCCATTTCGAAATCAAGGTCCTAGTGTCATGACAAAGACTGAAGAGGCACAGAATCCAAGTCCGATATTGCATAATTGGGATTCTGATTTATAAGCGACTACAAGGCACAGTCTCATCCATGTTTGGGAAATCAGATCATGCTGTATCTTCCTTATCAAAATATAGACAAATGCACAAACAGGAAGCCCAAACTCAGAGGAAGGTCACACTGGGTGGACCAATTGTTAACGGCTCTGTGGGAAGCACTGGATGATGGTTTGTGGAAGCAGTTGATGGATTTATCAAGAAACTAGCTGATGATACCAAAAAAAAAACTGCTACCATGAAAGTTTCCAATTCAGAAGCTATGGGTGGATAAAAACATCTGCAAAGCTCTGAGATCTTGCACGACTGCCAGCATTGCAAGATTTGCCTCTGGGACAGCATTTCATGTTACTGTATGCCACTGAGGACATGAGGCAGTGACGTGACACTGAGGCAGGACGTGGTTTCTTTTGAGCAGGAAAAATAATGGACATCTGGGGATTACTGATTGTGACAAGAAGAAGTTGAACATTTCCATAAACACAGTTGCTAGCTGGTCAGTGTAGGCTCTGCTGCTTTCTTGGTGTTCATTCACCTGAAGGCTGTCCTCACGTCATGCTACAGTACGAGATGATGGGCRTGCTTCCTGTGTTTGCATTCGTCTTCTGTCTGCTGGAATTAGCACTACGGAATTAGCAGTATGTTTGGAAAGCCAGGTCTTAGCTTCCCTCAAAGTCAGCAATGGAGTCCACCAGGGCTGTGTCTTGAGCCCCCTTTTATACCCAGACATATTTTTACAACATTTAAATACTTTAATATTGTTATACATCACACTTAACACTTTTATTTTATAAATTATCTTTCTGTGTAATTTATATTTCTTGTTTGATTCTATTACATGTAGTAACTTAATGACCAACTTAAATAGCAATTTTATTTCAAATTCTTTCCTTAGGTTATTTGCATTTATAGTGCAATATTTTAATCTGTAGTGCATTTTTCTATTTATTGCCTGGAATAGAGACCACAAACTTAAAATCTACCTTTTGACTAAAATATATATCATATTAATTATTATTAGGGCCCAAGCACTATGACCTCAGCCCTATGTCGTCATAGTGTGTGAAGGGCCCCCTAAGGATTTTTTTTTCTCACCCTTTTGGACTTTTCAGGGGTCTTAACATGCTCAAAAACTCATGAAACATGACAGACAAGTTGGAATCTGCTGCCATCAAGATGCCCGAGAGTCTCGTGGCCCAGGGCCTCCAGGGGTCCTTTCCTCCTCCTAGGGAAATTATACAATTGCTACCAAACTGGGCCAAAGAGATCTAAAGACATTGAGGATGCAAAATTGCGGAGGGATTTTCGATATCTCAAACGGGTCGGCCGTGATAATGTCTTAAACGTACRCCGAAAAATGATTAATAACTTTGTGTGGCATTATATTGAGTGACATTATATTCAGTGACATCACATTCAGGAACATCATAGTGTAAGGCTTTTCTTCCAGCACCTGCGGCCTATTGTACACACACACACACATCACAAATGTTAACACACGCAGACTCAAAACATACACACAAACGAGCACAAACACAAGCACGTTTACTCGTCACACACCTCTCTCCCTCACTCTCACTAACCCTTACACACTAATGGACGCACGCACGCACACTCATACATCACACACATACATACACCCATATTACAAATGTTTACACTCACGCGCGCGCGCGCACACACTAATGCACTCAACAAATATTTAGGTCCCAAACTGACATTAGCCCTGTATGGCGATGGCTTTTTCGACGTCTTAACACACTCGAATAAACATGTTGTGCGGTGCGCGCGTGGTGGGGATGGCACAGGGTGCTTGGGCCCGTCATCGTTGCTTGCAACTATATTTGTTATTATAATAATTATAATATATAATTAACATCTTTACTATATTGCTTAGAGTTAAAACAACACTAAACTAAACGGATAAAACGTATTAATTCATGGAGTAATAATGTAATTAAAGACTCCTGAGCATTTGTTTAAGGAAAAAGCACCGAACAGCGACGTTACTCTGGCCAGGCAGTGTAAACTTACATGGAACGTTCGACGCTGGCGCGAAACGTTTCCGGACCTATTTTGCTGCGACACCCATTTGAAAATGACGTCCGCCGCCAGTTCGCCTTGCAAAATATTTACGTTCCAGGACGCGAAGTGTTCCCCCGACCCGGTATTCGAAATAAAACCCGAAAGTGTGTCCCCGTGTCCGGTTCCCATTGTAGTGGACAATGGGTCTTTCCAAACGCGAGCGGGCTGGGCTTGTAAAACAGAAGAATTTGCACTTCCGTGGCTGCAGTTCAAGTCCGTGGCGGCGAGGAGCAGAGGCGCAGCGCGGAGCGACACGCAGGTTGGCAACGACATCCCGAACCTGGAGCCGCTCCGGTGGCTGCTCAAGAGCCAGTTCGACCGCAATGTTGTTGTCAATTTTGAGATCCAAGAGCTAATGTTAGACTACATCTTCGTTCACCTCGGGATTGGAAGTGAGGTAAGACACAGCTGTGTTTTATATCTGTACACCCAGGATTTTTAATCAGAACTGGTTTAAAAATCGTATGCTGCAAATTCCCCTGACCTAAAGTGCTACTACAACACAGTGCAACCCTCTACATATGTGCTTTCTGTCACCAGGGACATGTGGAGCATCCACTGGTCTTCACTGAGGCTCCTTGTAACCCMCTTCACTGCCGGCAGATGATGTCTGAACTGCTGTTTGAGTGTTATGGAGTTCCCCAAGTGGTGTATGGTGTTGATAGCCTTTTCAGCTTCTACAACAACAGCACACAATGTGGTCTCGATAGACCTCACACTGGACTGGTGTTGTCTTCTGGATATCACTGCTCTCACGTGTTGCCCTTCATCAATGGCAGGTGCAGAGCTTTACTGTGCCTCAGTGCTTTATTACACCTACTGTATGTTAGGTTATAGATTTTATGGTAATAAAAAAGAAAGAAAGAAGCTGAAATCATGTATTGCGGTAACTGTTGATATAGACTGGGTATCATATGTTGTATAAGCAGTCATCTCTCTGGGACTGGGTTTAAAGTATTCAGAATTGTTCTTTATATTGCTTAAAGTCATATTTAAAGATATTATTCCCTCTTTTAATTCTGGATTTTTGGTGTAACAAAATCATAAAAAATCATCTGATTACAACAGGTCTTAGTATTAGGCTCAAACAACCTCAGATGCACAACATAATGCACTTTTTTTTTCTTTTTTTTTTTTTACAATGCAATTATATACAAACGAGTTATTCGTAAGTCCAATAAACATTGTCTAGGTACTACAGTAGGATACTAACACAAATGACTATACATACTATAAAACTAACATGTTTCATGATCTCGTTCTTTAGAATCCTGCCAATGATTGAACGATGTATGTTAAAAGAATGAGCAAGGGCTCAGTTATTTTAACCTTTGCCTCCGTGTTTATTGCTTGGTGCT
This sequence comes from Clarias batrachus, assembly GCA_003987875.1. Classification (NCBI taxonomy): domain Eukaryota; kingdom Metazoa; phylum Chordata; class Actinopteri; order Siluriformes; family Clariidae; genus Clarias; species Clarias batrachus. Next base: position 175,852 of record QMIH01001193.1, on the reverse strand, counting down.
TCTTAGCAGTACCAGCTTTATCGCTGCTGCTTTTACACTTGCTTCCAGACATCCTGCATGCACGCTGTACACATGTACAGTATGTCGGACATGTGATCTGACTTCCGTGATTGAACATGCATGAACACGTGTCCGTATCTTCAAAAGTTTGTAACTTGAAAGTTTGTATGTAGAGGGATTTACTGTATTTAACAATCCCAAAAAAGAAAAAAATCACAAAAATAAAGAAAATAAGCATGTGAGCAAGGTATGATACAATATCTTATAGATTTACCTTTAGCAGCAATAACTTGAAGTAATTGTTTCATGTATGACTTTATCTGTCTCTCACATCATTGTGGATGAATTTTGGCCCATTATTTTTTTTTTCCTCCATCATTGCATCAGTTCAACAACATTGCATCAGTGAGGTTTTTGGTTATGCACAGCTCTCTTAACATCCCACCACAGCATCACATAATTTTTATGATGCTTATACAGGAAAAAAAAAAGTATAGAATTAAATGAGGAGGAACTAACTTTTACATATGACTGTAAACGCGTYATCTAGATTATGATCGTGTTTTTCATTACAGATCTGTCATTTGTGCATGTTGTCCTCTGTCTCCATGGTGTCTGCTTCCTTGGTGATTTCTTGTAATGTCATTTCTTTTTCTTCCATTTGTGACTATCGTTTCTGTGTAACATTTTCTTGTTTAACCAGTTTGACCCCTGACATGGAATCCTGTATTGTTGATTTTCCCCTCCATCTAGATCTACTGTGCCTTGCAAAAATATTTCTATCCCTTGAACGTTTCCTCATTTTGTCATGTTGCAACCACAAACATACAGGTATTTTATTGAGATTTTATGTGATACACCAACAAAATTGGCATATTATTGTGAAATGGAAGGAAGATTATAAACATTGCACATCTAGAGAGTAAAATTCGTCTTTGCAAAATAGCTTGATCTCAGTCGGGAGCAATTTTCAAGTCTTGTCACAGATTCTCAAATGAATTTAAGTTTGAATTTAAATTTAACAATTACCATGGGTCCCTTGGTTGCTTCCCTTTTCTTGCCTGGCCTGTCAGATTAAGTTTTGGTAGGCTTGCAGTTGTGCCATACTCTTTCTATTTTCGGGTGATGGATTAAACAGTGCTCTGTGTAATGTTGAAAGAGTGGGATATTTTTTATAACCCAACCCTGCTTTAAACGTCTTYACGTTTAAAGCAGTGTTGGGTTATAAAAGGAAGATAATCTTTATTTTCCTTTTATAACCCAACCCTGAACACACCAGGGTTGGGTTGGATGAACACACCAGACAGGTGAGAGTCTTTATCCCTCACCTGTCTGATGTGTTCCTTGGACTTCATTATGCTGTTCTCTATTGTTCTCTAACARTTATACTGAGATTAAATTACACACAGGTGGACTCTATGTACAAATTAGATGACTTCTGAAGGTAATTGGATTTTAGTTAGAGGTATCGGAGTAAAGGGGGCCAAATACAAATGCACACCACACTTTTCAGATTATATTTGTAAAAAATATATATGTATATTTTTAACCATTTATCAGTTTCCTTCCACTTCACAATTTTGTGCCACTTTGTGTTGGTCCATCCCATAAAATCACAATAAAATACATTTGAATTTGTGGTTGTAACTTGACAAAATGTGTTAAAGTTCAAATGCTATGGATACATTTGCAAGACACTGTCCTTCTTCTACTTCTACTGACCGCAGCGAAGGCATAATCTGGAGGGGGGGGGGTCTCACAGTTCTGAAGTCAGTCTCAAATTTGGTCTTCAACTGAGCACTTATTGGGCAATTTTTTTTATTAGAACTTGGGTACAATAGCATATAAATGTTAATAGTGAGAGAGTCTGCTATAGCATTATACWTTGTAAGAGAGATAACTATCTCAAAGCCACCTCGCATAGTTGATCTGAATCAGAAAAAGCTTTGTGTGTTTTGTTTAACATACACATTTGGTTTCGTGTGTGAGTAAAACTCACCCACTAAAACTCCTATTGGCACTAATTTCTATCTTTTTTGTACGCCACAAGGTTATCTGTAAAATTGATCCATGTTCTTTTAAGTTCAATTTTCACAACTTTGCTTTAAGTCCTTCTGTAAAATGTCTTAATGATACATCATTGAATTGTAACGCAACCGACAACTGCAAAACGTTGTTATATTATTGCATTACTACAGCTTTATTCTTCAAAACATCAATCATCAGACTATGTTTGCTTCCAAAAGACAACATGGATATTTTTGGATATTATATCCATGGATATTTTTGGATATTTTGGATATTAGCTGTTTTTTTTATTAGCTGTTATTTTTGGATATTAGCTGTTTTTTTATTAGCTGTTATTTTTGGATATTAGCTGTTTTTTTTATCATGTCTCTCAGTACTGATGCTTGTCTTTGTTAAGTATTGTATTTTACTCATTTCTTTGACAGTATCCTTGCTATTGGTTTATTATTATTATTATTATTATTATCATCAACTTTCCAGTTAATTCATTGCCGTGCATGTGTACACAGGTTGGACGCTGTTAACTGTAAACGAATAAATGTTGGAGGAAGCCATGCCGCAGCATATATGCAGAGACTTCTTCAGTTAAAATATCCTGCTCATCAGGCAGCCATCACACCCAGCCGTATGGAGGAGCTACTGCATCAACACTGCTATGTCGCTGTGGATTACCAGCAGGGTAACGCCGATTTACCTTCCAATGCAATAAACATTACCTTTATTAATGTCACAAATTTTGCTTATGGTGGACTTGACTAASCAAAGTCCACAAGTGTACGRTTGCCCTGAAATTGCAAGCCTTTGCTCTTAAATGAACCTCTGTATTCTGTAAATTTCATCCTTCAGAGTTGGAGAAGTGGCGTAGTGCTGAGTTTTACGAGGCTGAGGTYCATCGCATGCAGCTGCCATTCTCAGGCAAGGTAGCAGGGATGTACAGTACTGTGGAGGAGAGGCAGGAGAAACGAGTGCAGCAGCTCCGCAGGCTTGAGGAGATGAGCAATCGACACAGAGAAGAGAGACTGCAGCAAGATCAGAAGAGACTGCACACCTTGCTTGTGGTGCAGGTACACATGATGCACACATGCTAAGCACTGCAGAGAAATGGCCAGAAATAAAGGTCCTGTTGTGCTTTTATTGTGCCACAGTTGCCTTTTCTGCTCCCTCTGTGTAGGAGCTGCTGGAGGACGGTGCAGTGGAGCAGTTTCACAGGCGACTGGTGGAGCTGAACATGGATTCAGCTGAAGAGCTACAGTCTTACATCCACAAGCTTAGTCTGAGTGTGGAGCAGCACAGAATGGCCAGAGAAGAGGTATATAAGCATGTCTGTGAATATGTTGAAAAAGGTTGACACTGAAGTCATAAATTTTGTGACGTATAAACATTTACTCCAAATAAACATGATCAAAATAGGCAGCATGTAGTATTATTGSTACAGTACTGTGAAAAGGTATTTTCTGATCATTTATTTATTTGTTTACTTTGGCATACTTGTCAGACTAAAATGATTGAGATAATCAAACTAAATTTTAATACTACTCAAAGATAACCCAAATCAATACAAAATGTTTTAAATGATAATTTCATTCATTAAGGGAAAAGAAAGCTGTCCAAACCTACCTGGACCTACAGTACAGACCAAAAGTTTGGACACACCTTCTCATTCAAAGAGTTTTCTTTATTGTGTTCTTT
>QMIH01001193.1:110693-154249 GCA_003987875.1 Clarias batrachus | reverse complement strand
TATATATATATATATTCTTTTAGCCTCTAGTTTATTTGCTAATTAATTATGTTAAGATAAAACAGCTAAACTAACCGCGACATGTTTGCTTCACTGTTTACCACTGCTGAAGACAATTGCCCCACCCCCTCTGTGTGGTCATTTGCCTCCATGCGGTTATTGTTATTGCGGCTGATTGGTCAAACAGAGTCATGTGATTATTGTTGCTACATCTGATTGGTGAAACACAGTCACGTGGTACACCCACCAGCTGCATTTCTCTGGCAAACACAAAGAATATCTAACATGTCGAACAAATGGTTAGAAAAGTAATGAGTGGAGTATAGCCGAATGTCAAAGGCGGAGTACTTAAGCGGATTAAGAGTAGCATTATTCCTCACAAATCTACTTAAGTAAAAGAATGGTGTGGTAAAACTCCTCATAGAAGTACTTTTTTTTTCAAAAAGTTACTGTAAATGTAATGGAATAAATATATCTCCTCACCTCTGAACATGAGGTGTTTTTAAGTACTAGGTATTACTGGACTCTATATGGAAAATAAAAAGACAGTATTTGCTCTGTGGAGCACAAAAACTTTGAAGCTCAATATCTTAAAACTGCTCTGAATGCTGATAGAGCCTTATAATTCCAAGGGTTCAACATGCCTGGTGGTTTCTATAAGCTGTTAAACCAGCACACCAATTGGACAAAGTTCAGATTAAAGGTCAGGTACATATTTGCTGCTCCGGACACGAGAGAGATGATCACTGCTACTATAGGACTGACTTCCATTTTCAACATTCTTTATACAGAACTTCTTCCCAATATTTCTGCAGGCTTGTGTCAAATCTGCACATCAGAAAGTCTTTTAAGTGTCTGTGCAAGTGATGCCCCATGATCATTATCTGTCCTGAAGATGGGCAGCTTCTCTTAATGCATGACTAATTGACTTATTTCCAGATAAATGTGTCATGCTTCTTTTTTTTTTAATGATGGCAAAATTCCATGGCATTGAATACAACAAACTAACCTTAACACTACTCACTCACTCATCATCTATACCGCTTTATCCTATTTGCAGGGTTGCAGGGGGCCTGGAGCCTATCCCAGGAGACTCAGGACACGAGGCGGTGTATCCCCTGGACAGGGTGCCAATCCATCGCAGGGCACACACATATAAACACACTCATTCACACACTACGGACTATTTGGAAACACAAACTAGCCTAATATGCAGGTCTTTGGACTGTGGGAGGAAACCGGAGTACTCATAGAAAACCCACCAAGCACGGGGAGAACATGCAAACTCCATGTACATGAATTGATGTACAAGTACTCCACATACAAGCCTGACCCTGGAGGTGCAAGGTGACAGACATTAACACTAATGTTAATCAATTAACACACTTAACAAATGGAAATTCTAAAGCTATTGGTAATTTACACATTTATTTATGTCCTACTTTTATCATGTCATGAGCTGAGATGGGTTATTCATACTGTACCTCACAACAAAGTTAAGAGGACCACAGTTGTGTATCAGCTCATATCTCTGCTTGGCTCCTCCAGCTATGCTAGTTAGTAAGCAGTCTACAAGTCGGTATGACACCATGCAGAATGCCTAGTGCGCAAATAGATCTACATCCATCTAATCTGATCGTTGCTGCCATTGTCTGGGTGTCATACAGAACAGTCCACACAATCCACAAGTGTGATTTGAACATGCGCCATGTTGCTGCCAAGTTCGTCCCCAGGCTGCTGACCGAAGAGCAGAAGGAACATCCTGTCAGCGTCTGCCAAGAACCCCATTAGCGTGCCGTGGATGACCAGTCCTTGCACTTTTGGATTTATGGAGTGTCAAAATTTCTGAAGCAAAACTTTTTAATACAAAAATCTATTTGATATATACCAGGGGTGTCCAAATCCAGTCCTGGAGGGCCAGTGTCCAACACAGTTTGGTGATTCATCTTTTCAAACACAGCTGATGTAAGTAATCTGTTAATTACTAGGTTCAGTGGGTGTGTTTAGGAGTTGGTGAATTACAAACTGTGCTGGTCACTGGCCCTCCAGGACTGGATTTGGACACCCCTGGTATATACCCTCCTGCCTCCAGCCTAAAGCTAAACTACTATGATTCTAATATTGTGCGATAGAAAAGCATTTCAGATCATGAAAACATAGTCGGTTTTTACTATGTGCGTTTTGAATTAAATGAACTATAATTTTTTTTATTTTAGCGATATTCGAAGTTTGGGAAATTTTAGCCTTTCACTGAAACTTGAACTCACAGCTGCTGCCACAGAATCATGGCCAGCTGCCCGACAGCTCCACCTAGTGGTCCAATAAAAAAACAGCAATAAAAACAAAACAAAAAGAAAGTTATTTTTCATTTTGTAATATAATAATAAAATAATAATAATAAAATCACTCACGTTTCTTCTTTTTTCATCGAAAAAAAAGAAGTGGCGGAACCCGGTGTGTTTTTATTTAGTAGTGCTTGATAACGGTTAATTATTATTAGTAGTGGTAGTAATAATACTAGTAGTACTGCCATTTAATGCAGACAAACGAAACTGCAACACCCTTTCTTGAGCATCTAGCAGCGACTACAGTGTAACTATCGAGATTCGAAGCACTCCACTTATACCATAACTTCGCCGAAAGAATGCTTTCATAAATCCCTATGCCCGTTTACTCTCAATGTGTTTACGGTACAGTCTTGCCATCACCAATATGGCGGACGCGTTGACGTATGACCCAGCCGCCATTACAGCGTCTGCGCGCGTGCCTGCGTGAAAATGAAGGCTCCTTTTAGGCGCGTGTCATCAAAATGCGACAAAGCGTTCTGATTCCGTCCTGTTGCTTAGCGAGAGCTATAGCATCGGTTTTACGCGTCAGTAATGATGGAGAATTACTCGGGGTTGTACAAGGAGCCGACCACCGCCGCAAAACAGCAGGAGAGACACTATTATCTCCTGTCCGAGCTTCAAATTCTGGTCCAAGACTTACCAAGGTAGCTACCTAATTCTTGTTGTTGTTTATAATAACTGTTTTGATGTGAACAAAACAGTGGAGTTATGATTGAGTTCCGTTTACGACCTGAAAGGCTGACTTACACTCTTTTTAAAAGCTGGTTTCAGCAGCGCTTGTCGTACACAACTCTGAGTGATTTGGCTCAGGCTCTCATAGATGGCACTGTGTATGAGATTGTCCAGGGCCTGTTGGACATCCAGCACCTGACTGAGAGAAACCTGTACAACCAAAGGCAGAAACTGCATACTGAGCACAGAGGTGTGGTGGAGCGATCTGTGACACATGTGTGATTTTATTTTTTATTTTCCTTTAGTAAAATTGCATCTTTTTTACTTAAGGATGTGTTGTCTCTTTGTCTCAAGCTCTCAAGCATGAATTGTTACGGAAACAGAAAGTGGCTCTGCAGAGCTGCAAATCTCATAACCTCAATGTACTCAAAGCAAGCCAGCGAGCAGAAATGGAGGCAAGTACATTTGGGAAAAAGTCTTATTTATTTATTTGTTTATTTATTTATAGTGGTGTAGTGGTTAGCACTGTCCGATTGCGCCTCCAGGGCCGAGGGTTCGATTCCCACCTCGGGTCAGTGTGCATGGAGTTTGCAAATGCTCCCTGCGTGTTTGGTGGATTTCCTTCAACAGTCGAAAGACATGCAAATTATGCTAATCAGTGTTTACAAATTCCCTGTAGTGTGTGAATAAGCATGTGACAGAGCAGGGTGTAGCCCACCTCATGCACTAAGTCTCCTTGAAAAAGTTGTCATATGGACCTAAGACAACAAAAATGTGTATTGCACAAGACGGCTCTATATAAAGTTTAAGCGGTATATAAGATGCATGAATAAATCAAACATTTAGGTTGCATAATAATCTGCGAAATATAATTTAAAGTTGTTGTTTTTTTTTTTTTGCTTTTTATCATTCTACCTGAAAGTGAAACATTCGTTCACGCTGCTCTGTTCTGTTCTGTCTCTCTTACTGTGCCAGGGTCTGGAGCAGCGTGTGAAAGATGAGCAGCGAATGATGGATGAGAAGATTGTTGCAGAGATGGATCAGAAAGTCCTGGACCAACAGAATACACTTGAGAAAGCTGGAGTTCCTGGTTTCTACATCACCTCCATCACACAGGTGCTGTATCTCCATGTCCAGTGTTGCCTTTTATCTTAACTTTTTATTATTATTATTATAAATCAGTCCTTTCGTTCTTAAAAACATTTTGTTTGTGTTTTTGACAGGAAGTGACAATGCAGATGAACTTACTGGAATTAATCCTGAAGTTACAACAAAAAGAGTCTCAGGCTGGAAAACTGCGTTGAGTGACATAATTTTATTTATTTATTTTTTTTTCATGTTAAGATGATCCATTTTTGTGTGCATCTTAGGCAGTCTGGTGCTGTCAGCCTGTGGAGGAAACTGTCTGGGAAGTTTCTCCAGTTTGGGCATGAAAGTTGTGCTTGATCTCTGGAGGTACAACTTGTTAAGAAATGTTCATCACCCCACTGCCTTGAGTAATATTAACTTTCAGTTTACTCATGCAGCATGCAAGTTCCTGCCCCCCACTGTCATCTCACATGTTCAAGACTGTTTGTTAAGGTGGAGTACCCTCAATTTCTGTAAACATTAATAGACAAAAGTTTAAGTTCATTAATGCATAATAAAATCGATCAATCACAATGTACTTTATTCATCATACTTATTTACCTTAATAACTATGTATTTTTCTGATGTTAAATAAATCAGTTTACTATTTATATATTAAAAATGGTCAAAATCAGCACAGTGGTTTATGTTTAGATTAAATGGGCCTTAAACTGAATTGTCAAATGTAGAACTATACAAATATAGTTAATACTGCAAATTAAAATATGAGTAACTAATCTCAAAATGTAAATTCTGGAGACGTATTGACTATGCAGTGGAACAGTGAAAATGTTGTCATATGGACCTAAGACAACAAAAATGTGTATTGTACAAGACAGCTACTTAATAAACCCATAGCAGTAACATGCTTTTTCCTGGATTTATGAGCTGAGGAGCTACAGGTTGAGCTAAATCTGCATATGTATTTAATTGTGCTGTTTTAAAATGGAGTAATTTATGTAAAACACAAAAACATACAGTAGGTCAAATATATTTGTACTTTTCCATCCATTAAGCTGAATACTATTGTATGTCCACTACAGGACAAACACACCGTCACCAAACTGTAGAAAAAGAAACACAAAACTACTAAGGGGAACTGCGTAGGACGTATTACAATTGGGAATCTGCAGGTTCAAAGCATTCTTCATAAATACACTCCTGAATAAAATCCTAAGACCAGAGGAAACATTCCAAGCAGACGCATTTCGCGCTGGTGGATCATTACCAGGTTGTAAGAACTGCCTCAAAATGTCAAAAGAAGAAGAAAGAGCAAGAGAGAAAAAGACAGAGATTGCCAATTTACTGAAAATGGCATTTAAACTCAAACAAGCTGACCATAGTCCCAAAATACCCACAACAGAACTAAAAGTGCCTACAAAAGGATTGTTGTAGTGAGTAACACCATCATTCATGATGCAACTGTTTTCAGGAGGCTGGTGGGAACGTTGCTCCATGTGGTGAAGATGGCTTCACGGAAAGCATCCACAGTCTGGAACTGACATCCGTTTTTTGTAAATTTCCCTTTGCCATCCATCCCCAAATATTCTCTATGGAATTTAGATTAGGGAAACCTGCAGGATGGTCCAGAAGTTTAACGTTTTTGTCCTTGAAGAAGTCCTTCGTCAGCCCAGCGTTGTGAACTGCAGCATTGTCATGTTGAAAGACCCAGTCATTACCACACAGACAAGGGCCCTGAAAGTGCCCCCAGGCAAGAGGGTGCCTGCTGCAACATGTCCACATAGCCAGCCCCCGTTTGACGCCCCTGCACAACCTAAAGCTCCATATTCCCATTGTGGGAAAAGCACCCCAGATCATGATGGAGATCTCCTTGTCATGGCAGTATCAGTGGAAGCCATCAGGACCATCCAGATAAAAAAAATTTCTCGTCTGAGAATAAAACTTTCTTTCATCTTTAAAGATCCCATGTTTGGTGCTCTCTTGCAAATTCCAACTGTCTGAGCAAGTTTCTGGTGTGGGAGGGGACATGGCTTTCAAATATGCCTTATTATGCCTGCAGATGCCTTATTATGGTTATTGGGCTGCAGTTAATTTGGGACGAGGATCGGCCTGGGTCTTCACAGACAGCCCATTGGAATCTCCGGCTCTGTGCAGGTGAAATTTTTTGGGTCTACCACTTTATAAAAAAAAAATTATCCCATAACTCTTAGAATATTTAAAGAAATTTAAATGGCGTGTTGCGAGAGCCCTTGCATGTGCAGCTCTGCAATCCTGCCAATTTCTTTTTTGCTTTTGCCATCAGGTGATCATGATAGTGTGACTATCTAAAGGACAGTGACATTAAAGCCAGATTTTAACTTTTAAAGGCTATGGTCTTAAACATTTGTTCAGCTGATGACCAGCCTATTTTTTTTTCTTTCTTTTTTTTTTTGCCTCTTGCTTCTTCTTTTGGCATTTTGAAGAAGTACTTGCAACCTGGTTATGATCCATCTACTTGTAATAGTTACCCTGGTCTTAAGATTTTGTTCAGGAGTGTATAACCTCCAGTGGTTTATACTTGTCAAGTTACATTAAATGACTTCGCTTTAGATGAACATAACTGTCAAGTTTGGTGGCAGTAGTTCAGTGCTATAATGGGTAATTTGAGGAGATTTGGGAAGTTGGGGAAAATTCCATAGCACAGTGACAGTGGCATCATTTTCTGAGTGGATGAGCGATTAAGTCATTATTATCCACAACTGTATGCTATATGGTCCTAATGAACATGTTCTTTATTTACCTTATGTGCCTTATGTCCCATACACACTCCTCATCATTATTAATCTCTTGTCTCTCATCTTGTCTCTCATTTGGCCTTCCTGAACCATAAAGCTTTATGTTACCGGCATAACCGTGGACACTATAGCTATGTTTGTAATTACTTGTACATATCTAAGTAGGTGTGTTTACATTATTAGTGGATACTAATATTTCACTAATAATTGGAATAAAAACTTAATCAGATACAAAATTCATCATGTAACCACTTCAATCTTCACAGTGGGCCTAAATTAGAATTCAGATTTTCTGAAATTCGGATTAAATGGTTTGAACACACAGCTTAGCAGATCAGTGTCCATGTAAAAACCTGAATTAGAATTTGGATCATTTTAGTCAGATTGAGGAAATATTGTCTACGTTAGCGTAGCTAATGAAATAAGACCCCCGCTAGATAGGAGCTGTTCTCTTAACTCTATCAGCATTTCCCAGTTTATGTACAGAATAATATCATCCATTGTATCAAGGAACAGAAACACAAGCAGGAAGTGACCACTTTACCCAGTGTTGTCTCAGTACTAATTAAATATAAATGCAAATTTTGTATTCATTTAGTTATCTGATGACCGACAGCAGATAGACAGACAGAAGATAGATAGTTTTAAATTCTCACTCGTACAATGTTTAAAAAGGTGAGGAGAATAAACAATGGAGACGGTGGAAAGTCCTGTAAATCTCTTAAACTATTTTGCTTTAGAATGTTAAATCTGTTATTTCTGTTGCATTTCAGGGTTGAATCCCAAATAGTGTTAAATGGAAAGCTAGTGCACTATTTTGGGTGTTTATTTGTTCCAAAAAACAAAGTAGTGGCCTTGATCCAAGGGGCTGGAGAGAACTGGAATGACTTCTTTTCCCCTATGACATCATATAAGGGGTGCAGTCTGTATGTCATGTTTAAACATAAGTTTGTACACAAATCATTTGGCGTGGGTGTGTTACTGGATTTTTGTTCATATATTCAGGAGGTTGATGTAAATGTCTATAAATGATCAAAACTTGTGCATAATACAGTAGGTGACTTTAAAAGGTGACTCAAAGAAGTTTTCAGCACAGTAGTAAAGAATCAGGACATTTCCGAATTGTGGTATCAGAGTATTGCAGCAGATGTTTTAATCATTCATTCATTACATTTCACACCAATCCAGCTTATCCCTTCATCTGCTTTGTCTGTTGTTTATCTGCTAATTAACTAATCTTCGAAATATAGATTTAAATCATCAATCTTCAAAAACAAAGAGAGTCTACTATGTAACAAGATCGAGCTTCTATTAAAAGTATTGCTTTTTTTATTACTGGTGTTAAATACCAACTTTTTTGCTAGTTGTACTGTAGCTACTATTTAGTGCTGTTGTTGAATAGGAAATGTCTGTACATAGTAGTGATGTGTCGGTCTGAGAGAATTGTTTTTTTTTTTGTTTTTCACTTTTTTTTTTGTTTGTTAATACACCACTGAATGATGGGTGAACTTTTTGCAGCACGGTGTGGGCCACAGGCCAAATTGCGTTGAGAAATGTGTGCCTGCGACCAATCAGGTATGATGACGGACAAGGGTGATACCATCAGGTCAAAATTGTGCATTGTGTTGTCTCTTGGCATAGTACAGTAGCACCAGTGCTGCACAGAAGAATCAACTCAGCACGATTGAGAATATCGCCTGTAAACGTATTGGTTCTAAGCAAGACTTGGTGACATTTATCCCCAAATTCTGTTACTCCAACCACAACATCCCTGCTATCAGGCCGATGTCTTCAGGCCCTGTGGGTAAATGTAACAGAACATGAAGTTCTTTCAATCCATCAGTCATTAGTCTGTATAATGGAGGACATGCTAGATCTTTTCTCCCTACTCTGGATACATTCTTTTTGTTCGTTTTGCTCACTTATAATATTTCATAAATGCATAGAATAGTGACTTATTTTACACGTCTTTTTTGTACAAGATAATATGGCGATTTCTTATTGATTCTTATGGATGAAATATTGCTATCCACCATCCATCCATCCATGCATGCGTGGGTGCATAAACATAGACACAGAACGTTCAGCACACACCACTGCAAAGACTTTCTCACAAGCAGAAATGCGATTTAAAAATAGCTGCTTTATTTAGAAGTGGAAAGTGGATCTGAATAGTATATGGAACTACACAGATAAGCTGCCATGAGTTACTTTTTGTGACCTTCAGGGTTTTAATGCCTCGGGCTCTGAAAATGCTCGATCGATACACCAGACAAAAACAGAATGTCATTAGAGTGTTTAAATACTAAACGTCTAGTTAAAATGGACATGTTATCTCCTATTATTTCCCCACAAATAGTGATTATTTGGCAAAAATAACTTGTTTTAAATAGTATATGAATTATGCATTTGAGAATAATTCATTTCTTCCAGTTTCTCTGCACATTGTTTATTTACTTCAGTTTAGAAAACGAAATATATGGTGTAAAATGTCTCATCACAATACAAAACTATATATTTCTATACAAACATCAGTAACATGAGCCACTGCACAGGATTGTGTAGATATAAACATTTATTCTATGTGCATTGAGCAATAGTGTTCCAAACATTATTTTTTAGAAATAAATGAACTTTTTTCCCCCTGCAGAGACAGAAGCATGAGCCAAAGTATTTATGAGGAGGTTTTCCAAGACCTCTGGAACAACCAACTGCAAACCTTAGAAATGTGCACTTTTGTGTGTTTCTAAAGAAATGTCTGCAGGTTTATGCACAATGCAATGTGTATTTTATTGTAAAACTGAAATTATTGTATATTTGGGGTTTCTAGAGTTTTCATTTAATTATTTGTGTGTGTGTGTGTGTGTGTGTGTGTGTGTGTGTGTGTGTGTGTGTGTGTGTGTGTGTGTGTGTGTGTGTGTGTGTGGATGGTTGTGTTGGATCATGTCCGTATCTACATCCATGGACAGTAATACATGGTTATAATTACCTGTATTGCTATATATTTGGGAAGCTCAAATCCAATTTATTTCATTTTTGTTTTTTCCTGATGTGGGCACACTGGTCCTGTTGTCATGTGCCACGTTGACATTTAGATCTCCTGCAGTAGATCAGCGGGGAAGAAGCCGAGTTTACGGCCTGTGCTGACTTTCAGATAGCCATTCACCTCCTCTCCTTTCTTCACCACTATCTGTAAGATACACAAAGGAGACAAACACTTTTTTTTTATTGTGTCTCTTTGCACACAATAAACTTTGTCATGTTTGTCTGTTTTATTTCCAGATCGCTGACTTTTTTCTTTTTTTTTTTTTTTTGTATTTATAAATGCAAAATTTGTTTATGTACAAAATAGTCATTTGAATTTTGTCTGGGACCAGGATGTTGGCTACAGATCCTGTGGGTTGTGCGGTGGAGCCTCCATGGATCAGGCTTGTTTGTCCCATGGATGCTCAGTTGGATCAGGATCCCGGGAATTTGTAGGCCACTAAGCCCCATGCGCATGAGTCCACAATGCACTGGGTGTTCTGATACCTTTCTCAAATTCAAATTTTATTTGTCACACACACATTCATACACAGTACGATATGTAGTGAAATGCTTAGGCGACTGCCCGTGACCTTAGGATAAGAAACTATTTAAGAGTATTTACACAAAGGAATGTAACGAAGAATGTAAAGGTAGATTTACCTAAGCATAAAATAGTAATATATAAAATATATGAATATATGTACAATAAAAAAAAAAAAAATATATATATATATATATATATATATATATAAGAGAATAATAAGAAAATCAGAACTATCATTGGTATATAATGGATAATCAGTGTTATTCAAGTCTACTGGTGGTGGCGTTAATGCCAAAAGTTTGGACACCCCTGCCAAAGGTTTGGACACCCCTTATTCAATGATTTTCCTTACACTTATTGTAAAGTATGGAATTGTATAGCAAACAAAAAAAGTGTTAAATACCCCAGAAATTTGTTTTATGTTTTCTAATCTTGAAAAGTAGCCGTCTATTGTTTTGAGGACATCTTTGGCGCACCTGTGAATTGAAAACCATTCCAGGTGACTACCTCATAAGAGTCCCATTAGGGTGCCAAGTCATAAAAATAAAAAGCTATATGTAGGTACTTTGGACAATTGAAAATATAAAACATATTTTGGGTTGTTTTTTGTTTACTACATAATTTTATATGTGCTTTTTCATAGTTTGTATGATGCTGAAAACAATAAGAATAAAGAAAAACCAATGACAAAGAAGGTGCATATATAAATAAATGAATGAATGAATGAAGTTTGGAACACACACACACACATACACACATACCTGGTCTTTCTTTAGTGTGATCTGTCCCATCTCTCTGTTCCCCACGAAGGAGCGTGTCACCTTATACACCCTCTCTGCTGCACGCACCCTGATGATGTAAGTCATGGGAAGGTAACCTGTTTTCTCTCCAATCTTACCCTAAACACACACACACATACACTTTTCTTTAAGGTAGAAGACAACAACACGGAAATAGGTGATACAGCAGAAAGGTGAAAAAGTGATATTTTATCTATGAAAACTTACCCTCCACCATTCTTCATTGGAATCATCAATCACTGTAACACGATCGCCGGGACTAAAACACAGAAATAGTCAAACGTTTTAACATCTGTTAGATGGAACATCTGTAGAAACACCTGAATCAAGATTAATATCTGTAATATATCTGTGGTCAGTATAGATTATGGAGGATATCAGTATTAAGCATATAAAACGATATGAATTAAAATTTGAAACCAGAAGAAAAATATATAAACACTTACTGGAAGTCCAGGTCATCCTTTTCAATCGCTTTGAAACGATACAGAGCCAGGTAGTAGTGAGTCTGACTAAAGGTCTGCTGCTGCTTTTTATTCTTTAACGTTTAGCAGACAAACAAAATATTAGGATCTTGGAATTTTTAACAGCAAAACAAATTGAAATCGTTATCACATTTCTCACCTTGTCATCAGCAGCCGTCTTGTCTTTTTTATCTGCATCTTGCTTTCCTTTAAAAATGAAAGATTATAGGCAACAGATACAGCAACAGTTTACACAGTATAATAACAGTTGCAGATAGCAATGCAGTTCACATGTTATCGTCACATCATATCATCATTCATTCACTGTCTATACTGATTTATCCTGTATTCAGGGTCGCAGAGGGCCTGGAGCCTATGCCAGGAGACTTAGGACACTAGGCAGGGTACCAATCTTTTGCAGGGCACACACACTCATTCACACACATAATCTGCAGGTTTTTGGATTATGGGAGGAAACCTACCAAGCGCAGGGGAAACATGCAAACTCCATGCACACAGAGAAGGGAATCGAACCTGGACCCTGGAGGTGCAAGGCGACAGTGCTAACCACTACACTACCATGCCACCATTTATATTTAATAATAAGAATGTTCTGTACAAGACAACTTTTATAGAAGACATTCCCTTGTGCCACCAGGGCAGCTCAGTCCCCTTGGGGTTTGGCTTTGCAGGGCCTCAGGGATGTGCTGGAGTGTCTGACACCAGGACATTGGCAGCGGATCATTTGGGAGCTGTGGGTTGTTGGGTGGGACCTCTTTGCATCGGACATGTTTGTCTGGTGCATCCCATGGGTGCTTGGTTGGATTGGGATTGGCCAAGCACCCATGCGTCAGTGGCCTTGGGCTCTTAGCCTGCTGGGCCCCATGCACGGCACAGGGGTGACATGGGTGAGCCTAGGCTGCACATGATCCTGTCACAGTTTTGTTGCTGACCTGTCAATGGTCAGAATGTTATGGCTGATCAGTGTAAGTAACCTAACTTGCTTCATGGAGAAATATACCTATTGCTGCTACAAGAAAAGAAAAAAAAAGACAAAAAAGAGCCTTTTAACTGTAATGACTTCGTCAAGCCTATCTAAACTGAGTGGGCAAATGTTCCAGCACAGAATCAGCAGTTTTACATGTTCATTCCCCCCCAAATAAAAAAAAAATGCCCTGCTATCACAAACCTTATATCAATTTGTTCAGTTTAGGGGAAAAAACGCTATTTTATTAACAACCTAAGCCTAAATTGCTTGTGTATGGAACATATCAAAAATAAACCCAATTACAGTAGATGAAATTGGCCCTAATCTGGACTTGTTTATTACAAATTCATGCAGGCATGGTCTACATTGTTATTAGATGAGATCCTAATGTAACCAAATTAGATTAAAGTAATGCTAGTGTCTTACCTTCTCCCCCCTCTTCACCCTCTTTGGGCTGCTGAGCCTCTTCTTCTTCCATCATCATCATCATCTTGAAAAAAATTAATGAATAAAAAATTCTATATATTTATTATATAAGTTACATTTAAATGAACTGTCATCAGTTTTTCTTGTAACTAATTCTCTGGAATTCTATTTTTCCTTTGGATGTGAATAAAGCAGTCTTAATGTCACTACACAGTACATGCCTTCTGTATTGTCTAAAACCATGTAATAGAGATAGAAAACAAAACAAAACAAAAAACTCATAATAATCATAATTTAGTCTTTTCTCCAATATTTTGGCGCATCCTGTAATATCATCAAACAGCACTGCTCTTCAAATTCAAATTGTATTAGTCAGATACACAGTAATACACAGTGTGATATGCAGTGAAATGCCTTTCCCCATGTCTGCAGCACTGGATGGCCAAATGATGATGTAATGACAAATATACCGTTTATAGTCCAAGCAGGACTTCAGGAGTTCACTTACATTCTTTTTATCGTCTGAGTTTTTCTTTCTCTCCTTATTTGCCATGATAACTCCAGTTCGCAGAGTATCGAAAACTGGGTCAGAGCGATTTTGCTGGCCTAGACATGCACACAAATAAACACAAACCTGAGTTTATGTCTGTTGTAGTAACACAAACATAACAATAATGGGGGCTTCAAAGAGCCAGACCTTTTATTGTAGGCATGAGGAATAATTCTCCAGGCTTTTTTCTATTTCTTTCATCTGTAGTCCAGTCCCTGTACCCGAGGAGCTTCAGAAGAAGGTTTTTTGTTTATAAGTCATTCAAGAACATCTAACTTAAGGCATGACCAGTGAGAAACAGGTGCAGATGACAGATGAACAGGCCAGTGATTAGTGTACTGGTGATGCTGAATGCTGAGTTGTTGGAACAGACGAGAAGTTGATGCTGAGTTTGTTAAATAAGCAATCGTTTTTTTTTTTTTATTGTATCTCTGGTACTTTGCAGCCTTTCACAGTAAAACATGTGTTTCTTCATTTAGTATGTTTTGCACAGCATTGTACTATCAATATGTAAAATCTACACAAGATATTAAAATTATTAATTGAGTGCACAAGAGGATGACACTGATATCCAGAAACGAGACCTGATGTATGTTCGGTGCTCCAATTAACCCTAAAGAGTTACTCAAAGCGCAGTGCTCTGTGCAAGCCACTCAAATTCTTCCAACCATGTCTCTATATACCTCCCTATGTGCACTGGGGCATTGTCACGCAGGAACATGTCTGTAGAATTTTGTACACATTTTGTGCTGCCATCCTGCCTGGAGGCTGCTATGCTGTAGGATTGTGTCTACTTTGCCTCAGAATCCTATTCACTGGGGGTGATATACTGTACCTAGAGTTTTCTTCCACTCCATCTGACAGTTGAGCATGAACCATTGTGCAGATGACAGAAACTTCAGACATACTCCAATGGCAGACAATCTATCTTTTTTTTTTTTTTTTTTTACTGTTTCAAAACTCCCACCATCATCAGTTACTTTGACAGTTCTCTTTTGATGACTATAAAATGCTTTTGAATATATTCAGGTCAAATTTGACCTGGAACACTATCAATGTACAAAAATTCAAAGGAAAATGTATAATCTGGATCATTGTGATAAGGTAAGGTAATCGTCATTATACAGGACTCAATACAATTTTGCATGGCATTTCTTTGGTATGGTATCTCATAGCAAAAAAAGTGTGAGTGCAAAGTTATGGACATTGTTCGTCCTGCTCTCAACTGTCAAAATGGGTCAAAAATTAATGAAGACCGTAACTTTGTGGCATCGGTTCGGAGAAGGCCCTCATATAAGTAAGGATGACATACTTTTGGCCATGTACAGTAATGTACGTTTGAAAGCAGCAATTAATGCAATCTATTTAGACATCATTGCTAAGTAGTTTTAAGAATTTAATACTTACCAGGATTATTTATCTCCTGATCATACAAAGGCGAGCTGTATGCCCGTCTGAAACCTGGAGGCTAAGAAAAGAGAATGAATCAAAGTCCTACTTCTGTTGCCTTCATGCTGCAGTCTCGGGCACAAACATTTAAATGAATTGGACATACTAATGAATGATATCTTACTATTTTGCCAAAGCATCTCTGGAACTCCACATAGGATTGGCATGCATGATGAATATTGGTCTTGCAGTTCTTGCAGCGCAGGGCAAATTTGTTATTGACTGAGGAAAGAGAGATAGAAGG
This sequence comes from Clarias batrachus, assembly GCA_003987875.1. Classification (NCBI taxonomy): domain Eukaryota; kingdom Metazoa; phylum Chordata; class Actinopteri; order Siluriformes; family Clariidae; genus Clarias; species Clarias batrachus. The sequence continues at coordinate 138,874 of QMIH01001193.1, read as the reverse complement.
GTGATCAGAGTGATTAAAATTCAATATCCAAAGAGAAATTTACAGTATACTCTATTAGGATGTTGTAAATCCTTAACAGTGGCGTCTTGGCAGACGCACGTGTGGGTTTGCTTTCAGGTGAGCGAGTGTGTGAAAAGCTCAGATAAATATATGCTGAGCTACTTATAGTATCCCTAGGTAATTATCCGAAAGAGAAAAAAAAAACCTATATAAGCCTAAATTAACATTGCAGTGATCCAGAGATAGTAATGAGTTACTAGTGATCTGAATGACTTAATGAATCTGCTAAAATGTTAAGATGTTATACTAGTGCTAACAACCATTCACACCGGATTTCTTTTTGCATTTCATCAAATGTGTTTCACAGGATCATCTTAATTTGGAAAATTATATTTCCATCCTCTATATGCGCTATGTACCAGAACCATAGTCTTTGTATTACAGATGCGCTGAAAAATAGTAATATTTAGAATATAAAAAGGCCTCGAGGTTTATGACAAAGCATCATAGCATTTTAGTATTACTGATGCCATGAAAGATAAGTAAATAGATAATACTATAAGCTTTTGCTTCCTTCCTTCATTTTATTCAAATTGTTCAGAGAGCAAAATATCGTACAGTAACTTCCTTTTTTTTTACTTATTTTACACAATGAAAACTCACTTAAATGAATGGCATGTGCCAAACTACACTATAACTCTTGTCCAGACCCGTCAGCTGTATTTTTAATGCTGCCTTATTCTAACACAATTTTATTAAACAAGCATTTGGTTTACAATGTCCCAAATGAATGGCCACATGAGTCTTCTGTATAAAAGAACAACCTTAGGAGGCCTGAGCAAACAAGATTTGAAGTCATGCACTTTACCGCCATGAAATACTATGCAGTAACAATGTGGGCAAAAGACTCACGGACAATCATTCGAGCACAGACGTCGCAGAACTTGGGTTTCTTGCAGTAATGATCCTTAAACTTATGTGGCCTGTCATTCACTAGGATCACAGGCTCAGGAGTCGGGGGAGGCGGAGCCTCTTCTTCCTCTACCTCTTCATCATAGAGAAAATATACCTGAGAAAGAAACGGGAAAGGGAAAATAGTTTCATGCATTCTATGAACATTAAACTTTTTTTTTTTTTTTTATTATTAAATTTTTTTTTTTAAAGTTAAGATGAGATTACTTTGGACGGTGCCATACAGAAATCATAACAATTGCTCAGAATATTCTGCCTTGGATAGCCTTAAAACTGCAATTTTATTTATTTAAATAAATCATTTAAACTATAATGATTTTGAAAGTTACTTTGATGCTAATACTTAAGCTCATGTTAAAACAGTTTCTCTCTCTCTTTCAATCATTCTCAATACCACTGAGATGTGTGCACCCTGGACAGGGTGCCAAACCATTGCAGGGCACACAAGCACACACACTATGGGGAATTTGGAAATGGCAATTATCCTATCCTGCATGTCTTTAGACTGTGGGAGGAAACCAGACTACATGGAGAAAACCCTTCATGCAAACTCCACATGCACTCGAAACTCGACCCTGGAGGTGCAGTGCCACAGTGATAGCCACAACCACACCATGTGTACAATTATAATATATAAAAGAGAAATTATTCATTATTGCACTATCCAGTGTTATCCAGAAAAGGTAGGGTTCCCTTTTAAGTCTCGTTCCACTCAAGGTTTGTCCTCTTGTCATCTCAGGGAGTTTTTCTTTGCCTCTTGCTTTGAAATTTACACATTTAAAATGTATATCTGGATTTCTATTAAGTTATTTTGTGACAGTGTCCATTGTTAAAAGCAATACATAAATAAAATGAAATTAAATTTATACATTGATCGATAAGAGCCCAGATCCATTTCACCTTCAACCGTAAAACCCAAGCGGCACAGACACATGCTGGCAACACAGAATAGGTCAATTAAGATAAAAAATATATAGATATGCCCTTATGTTTGGTCATAGAAACAACTGAAAACAAAAAAAAAAAAACATATGATCATGTTTATTCTTTTTTCTTTCTTTGCCTATTTTTTTTTGGCTAAGTCATGTTTGTACAGTTGGTTGAACTTAAATAAAATTCAGTTCATCATACTGTATTATCTATGTTGTTCTCAAAAAAGTATAGTTCACTCAGCAAAAACAAAAGAATTACTACAGCACTCGGGGTTTTAAGAGATACGAGAGATTATGGGGATATAACACAGACCAAGCAGAAACACATTTTGAAAGATGTCATTTTCCCTGACTGTTTTTTAAATTTGTTTTATATCAATTTATTCAAGAAATGAAGTCAGAATAGGTCAAACATCTCATATAAATAATAATAAAAAAGATCAAACTTACTTTCCGAAACAAAAACAAAAAAAACAAGCCTTTAATAAAATAGGCTATAGTTCTGTTACATGACTGTTCATTAGATGTCACTTAGGGACTTTATGAGTTAAAGTCAAGGATAAAACTGAATCAAAAGACCGTTCCAGTACATTGAATGTGTTTATGACAATGTGGGTTGTTCAATACATACCGTGTTGTCATCCTCTTTGACCACATTATCAGGTACTGGTGGGTTATCATGGATATCCAGAGAGTCCTTATCCTCAAGTCTGAACCAGACACATAATGACTTACATTACTTTTGGTCATTTTCTGTTAATATGCACAGTGGTGTGCTGGTAGTCATTTTGCACAACAAGTACATGGGCCCTGTACTGCTGGGAGGAGAAAAATGATTATCTACTCTTAGTGAAAATTATACACATTTAACCAACTCCAAAACATGATATATTTATATACATTATACATGTAGTTATACCTATAAAACAATTCTGATCTATCATCTTATATATTCCTCTCATATTCATCTTTTCATTCCAAACCAGCAAGGCGTCGGTTTAGAGCCAAAACAACAGAATCATCTTGCCGTTCCGGGACTTTCAAAGGGGAATGTACAGTAGTATAGTCACAGAGGATTCCTGGTTATTTGTTCAAATAGTGTTTTAGTATGTTTGGTATAGAAAACGCTAAGAATACTTACTGATCATACTGAGCCATGGTGCAGTATTTAAGGCTGTATGGACTTGTAGTGATCAGATCAGATTCTGTGGCTGTCTTATAGGACACACACACACACACACACACACACACACACACAAATAATGACTAAAGAAATCAGCTGTTTTTTGTTTCGTTACTGTACATCCACAAAAATAAACACACACACACACACACACACACACACAAATAATGACTAAAGAAATCAGCTGTTTTTTGTTTCGTTACTGTACATCCACAAAAATAAACACACACACACACACACACACACACACACAAATAATGACTAAAGAAATCAGCTGTTNTCATACTGAGCCATGGTGCAGTATTTAAGGCTGTATGGACTTGTAGTGATCAGATCAGATTCTGTGGCTGTCTTATAGGACACACACACACACACACACACACACACACACACACACAAATAATGACTAAAGAAATCAGCTGTTTTTTGTTTCGTTACTGTACATCCACAAAAATAAACACACACACACACACACACACACACACACACACACACACACACACACACACAAATAATGACTAAAGAAATCAGCTGTTTTTTGTTTCGTTACTGTACATCCACAAAATTAAACACACACACACACTCACACACACACACACACACACACACACGCTGCCTCAGCAAGGCTAAATTCGAATCTTCTGTCAGATGGAGTTAAAGCAATGAATATGGATTACATTTTAAGCATACATATTCTCCACATAAATATTAACAAATGTTGATTACCAAATACTAAAAAAAAAGGTTGTCCTATAGAGTTTTAATATGTTAATTTCATTCACAGCCTAATAAACACACACAGATACACACATACATAGAGACACACATTGTAAAGACACAGGCCAAAGTCACATACCTTCTGGGGCACTAAACCCCAGCTGTCAGATGTAGTTGTTTTTGTTTTTTTAACCAAAAGTTCAAAGCAAGATAAGTCCCTAGTCTAGTCCTGGGATTGCTGTAACAGTAAAAATCCACTCTGCCTGGATGTGAAGTACAGTTTAAACCACAGTTCTTCTACTGATCATTAAAATAGGCATATGTCTGTGTGTCTGTCTGTCATGTTGAGTGGTTAAGACAGGTGAATGCCTCAGATGGTGGATGACGAAGTGTAATAAGATACTCTCTCTCCCTAATACACACACACACACACACACACACACACACACACACACACACAGAGAGAGAGAGAGAGAGAGAGAGAGAGAGAGAGAGATGTGTTTTACAAACACATTAAAATATCTTGTGATACATTTTCCACTAATCTGGCAACCACAAATCTAATCCATGCAATCCATAACGCTGTATTTAGCCATACACCTAGATCTAGGTTGTGACAATAAAGACCACCATTCATGACATTCTGTCTTTTAATGCAGGGTAAATCAAACAATACGTCTGTCTCATTGTCAGCATTTACTTGGCCGCTGACTTGGCAGCAACACGGTCGCATGTTCAAATCGTACGTGAGGTCTGGTTTCTTATCGTCTTCCAGTGATGTTCTTCCGCACTTGAAGAGCACGTTGCACTCAAAACACCTAGAACGACTCATTGCAGCATCGCCGCAACCTTGCCGAATCATGTCAAACATCTCTGTGTCTCCGATTTGCTCAGTTTCATGCAGAATTTCATATTCGCTCTTTGTTCTAACTTGCTGTCCATGATGAAATAGCAGACATGGTAATGCACATGGTCAGAATAGCATCAGTTGCACAGCTCCTGATGTACACAGGACGATGTTTTTTGGTACACTGACTTATGAAGGCCGCTGCTCCCTGTGACTGCACGTGCAGCCTTGTGCTACCATCTGCTGATATGGTTACTATATCTTAATTACGAGTAATACAGACAGTGTAAATATATGGTTAATGCATCTCCATTAGATCACATTTATTTATAGTGTATAGTGCTGTTCATTTTTGTTAAAAATATGTACTAAAAAAGAAAAAGACTGTATAATCAAGATTTGATTCAAAAAAGTTTAGGAAATATTCATGAAAAAAAAAAAACATTTTTTTAAACTTAATTTGAACTTGTAAAATGTCATTTGTGCCCCACTGAACAGATATAGTATACATGCCAGCCTACACAACACATCAACCCCACTGAACACATTTTCCAGCTAGACACACACACACACAGCATCTACAATTGCCACACCATGTAATATGTTAACTTTTCAAGACAAGCCCAAGTATGGGGTGTTCGATTCAAACCGGGACTTGTGATGAAATTTCCTGTGCAGACGTGACCATTAATTGAGGGGAACTTGAAGGCAGTGTTTCAGATATGAAGCACTCGGTCGGATCATGGCTCTAATGTACTGAGAAAGTTTTCTACCTTGACGGTACTTAAGCACTAGTTAAATGCTGACATAAGTGCATTAGTGTAGCAGGAGATTATACAGAGAAATAAAGGTAGTTTTCACTCTCATTTGTTCTGTTATTCCGCACAATAAAAAGTCCTGGTTTGATTTGAACACCCCTCTTATTTAGACCTTATCAATTCACCAGCAAATTAAAGACATTGAGTTCCATACTGACATTGTTACTTACTGAATGTTCATATCATATATTCTTTAGTATTACAAAACTGGTCAGGTATACAGTAGGGACTGGACTGTAAAAGGTCCTTCAGGAAGCCTGCAGAACTATTCCTCAAGACTACATTAAAATACAAGAAAGACTAGCTCTTTAAAAAAATATATATGAAGATATGAGGGGAAATGAGGCAATGGATTTTGTACAGCACTATAGAATGAAAACAAAAACTGCTTACTTAATTCTTTATGTCAGTGTTATGAAGGATGGAGAACTATAAAATCTGACTACCTTCTGAAACTGTAACCTATTTAGAGATTATAACAAGAGCCTCGGTATTGAGTGGCTATATATTTTGCTATTCGTCTGCAGACATCCTTTTGACTATTTTCAGCTAGACAGCAATATGGTACATTAATGTAAAATACATGTTTATAGCTTTTTTGTATATAATCACCTCACCGTGCCAGTAGTACTGCAGATTACACGTAGTCAATCCGATGCTACATAAAACATTTTATTAAGTCTTTTATATACAGGTTACAAACATGGGCCCACTGAGAAGAAAATATGCTAATAATAGTAATTATATTATTATTATTATTATTATTATTATTATTATTATTATACAGTCATTATGATATTATATCAAACATAAATATTTATTTTAAAAAATAAATATTACTTTATTTTGATTTTTAATCTAAATAAAGTGATATAAAATTTTTAAAGAAATATTTATGTTTGATATAATATAATAATAAAATATAATATATATAAAAGGCTAGGTAAGACTGTTTGATTTTCCCCTTTTAGATTGAGTAGTATGATATGCAGTATGAGCTCTGGCAAGAGACAAGAATAGATTCTGTATCAGCAGACAGCATTGCAGACATACAGCAATGCCTAAAGTCTAATGCATTCAAACTGGTACCTGTGCATTTGAGTAATTAGTTTAAAATTAAAAGTGTTTACATTCTTCCCTTTGCCTTTTATGAAGTTTGAAAAATTATGCACTCAACAAACTGTATTCAGAAAAAGTTTAGGATCCAAGTGCAGGAAGGATTTCTTGACAATAGATTATTCAAAACCAAAATCCAAAATGCATTACGGGTCAAAACATAATCAGCATCAAACAGAAAGTTACGAAGCACCAAGACTCAGCACATAGACATCAAGACAAAAGGTGAGACCTGGATCAGAGATTGCATTAGAACACAAGAGCACAACCTCTCCTGGCAGAGAGGAGTAATGTGCTGAGCTGGATGTTATGTCCAGTGTGATTCTTTTACCCTATTGTGATTTTTGAATGTAAAAAGAAAAATAAAACATAGCAAATGAGAAACACTCACTGTATAGGGGTTCAGGGTATCCAGTACAGGGTCACAGGCAGTTTGCAGCCTATCCCAGGCAAATCTGGACAGGGTGCCAATCCATCGCAGGGCATACAATTAGCATTTACAGTTTATCCACTTACTCATTTTTTTGTATAAAGCAATTGGTTACACATTGAGACAGTTGTGCTTCAAGGTATATAGACATTGATTGTAGAAAATCATTTCTATAAAAAAAAAACTGCTGGGTTAAGCATAGGAGTTGGTTATTATATTATATTATATTATATTATATTATATTATATAACTTTTGTCTGTGTTACCATTAGAAATGTTTTAATGTTATATTGTTATAAGTGATATAAGTAACCATTTCCATTGGTATATCCATTTTTGTTGTTCATATATGATAATTATATATTTATTTAGATTTACGTACTATAGTAAGTATTTTGAATATTTAAACTTTTGACATGATTTGTATATCTGTTTTATTTTATACATACTCTAAATGATCTAGTATTTCAGTATTAATTTAATATAAATAAGAAATAGAATTAAACACTGTAAATCTCTGGTACAATGTTTGTAAGATGACAAATGAAGTTTGCTAGGCGATAGTCTCAGTAAGACCTCGTGGTGCATGCTGCACAGTGCATGCCTTTTCAGGAGACTAGTCTGTCATTTTTAGGTGTACATCATCACATCCCATTTGATTATAATCAAATAACTCAAATAGTATTTTAAAACAGTTCTCATAAGTAAAATATTTAAGGGCTATTAAGGTCAACAAAACTTGGTGAGTCATGTAACACTATTGGCAAAAAAAAATGTGTGGTGAGAGGTAACTTTAAATACAAGGTTGGCTTGGTTTCTGTTCACTTGCATGGGAATGGGTGGGGTTAAATGTAGTACCGCAATCAGCCACTAGATGTCCTCAGAATCATTTTGGATGCCTTTTTCAATCCCTGTTACCACGTCCCCCATATATCCTATACAGAATGGATCATTATGACCAAGGCAGTGGGTTTTGTTACGGTATTCCTGAAATGACCCCGAATCATTTAACCCAGCATTTACGGCTATGGCTTATTTTTTTAGGAGTTGAATATTTATTTCCTCGACCTTACAATATGAATTGCTTTAAGATATTTTAAAAGAAAAAAAAACCCTATTTTATTAAGTTGTTTTCCTTGGTTGGAAATAATGTCAATATGTTGTTCTTATCCCCTTCTTTTCTCAGATCAATATTTTCTTGAATGTCCTCCTTGCACACTGTAGATTTCCGAGAAAGCATGATTCAGAAGGGATTCATCTCTCAGAGAGCCACACCATTTGAAACAAATCCATGCATCACCACGCATGAGTGAGACCCACAGGACCATCACCCCACCCTTCCCTTCCAAAGCTTCACCTTAGACTGATCTCAATACTTGCATATACACTAAATACATTTTTTACCGCCACCCTTTGTGTAGGACAAGTCTGAAACCTCTATGTGATCGTTTAAAACAAGCATTTTGTTACTAGGAGTTACCCAATATTTCGCTCTACTGAACTCTTTGCTTTGTCATTGTCGTGGAGCTGCATGATCACGGCTTGTGTAGCAGGTTGCCAGATTGAGCTATTACATTCACTCGTCTTACTAAATATCGCACTGCCTTAAATGGATCAAATCTCAGCGTGGTGAAGAGTCACAGCTAGTTACAGTTTTTATATCTACTCTCTTGCACTGTTTTGTCTTATCTCACGAGTTTAGTGTTGTTCTAATATTAAATATAAAAAAAAGACGGATTAATCAGAATTAGGTAAGCAGAGTCAGTATATGTATTCGGTACATTTTGAATCTTTATTGAATGTTCTGTTTGAAGGATTTCGAACCATCATTTATGCACTGCGTCGTTTCTCATGATCTGGCAACCCTGCGTGGCGCTTGCAGACCGCACCCTGGCCTCCGCATCCGCTATAAACTGAGCGCAGCATCCCTCGCAGCATCATCTGCTAATAGACCGCCATCTCACGCAGCTTGCCGATACAAAACAACAGCAACAACAAGAAGAAAAAAACCGGAGACATTAAAAAAAGAAAGAAAAGATTTAACTATATGTTAAGTCGAAATCAAGCTGAAAATAATTCTGCTCGCGCGCGCAGTTTATATTATACCCGGGGATTTTGGATACTGCAAGTGTTTGCGGCATTCGGGGAGAAATTCCGTAAAGCTTTTTCTAGTTTAATCACAAAAAAAAAAATTTCCCTGTTTTTCTTTCTGCGCAATCTGTTCCTGCGCGGTGTTGCAAGATGACGGAGCCGATCGCAGAGTGCAACATCAAGGTGCTGTGCCGCTTTCGCCCTCTGAATCAGGCCGAGATCGTGCGAGGGGACAAATTCCTCCCTGCGTTTCAAGGAGACGACACCGTCACCATCGGGGTATGGGGCTTTTCATACGCATTATTCATACAGTGAACTGAGAAGTCTGGTCATTTGTATTATTTTATTAACATGCTGTACGCTAGTGTTTGGAATCAGTAAAAAAAAAAGAAAGAAGAAGAAGCAATATCAATATGCCGGCCAGAATGACGTCATCATTGTGTCTGATTCATATTTGCTTTAATAATAGCTATTTTAGGTATGTCTTTGTCCCGTGTGTATCCCATATGTATGCAGTAGTCTATGATATGGGCTTGTTTTTCACCTTTCAATTAAGCTTGACTATGGCAGCACTAAGGCCTTGTCCTTGGTACTATTACACTATTATTATTATTATTATTATTATTATTATGTTTTACTCTGTTTGAGCAAACCGATTTCAATATGGTGTCATTTCATTCGTACAAATCCTGTCCACTGCCTTATTGTATGTATTATTCTATATAAAATGCAGCATTCCTAGCCGAGCCTTGGAATATAGCAGGCAGTGATGCAGCAGGGATGTGTAAAGAATGATGACCTCAAATGTTTGGCCTTAATTAAGTCATGCTGCCATTGAAAAAGAACAAAAAAGAAAGTGCATTCAGATATCCTTCAGGTTTGTTGAATCCTAGCACATTTAATTAAACATGTTAATTAATTACACTGAGACAGAATGAGTGGTGTGTTTCCGAGGCCAGCAGTGAGACAGTGCTGCGCAGATGCCCGATGCTGTAAATTGTGCCATTGAATTAGCCAAAGTTTATTGGCTTCAAATGAGGCCAGGTTTCTCCTATCCACCCCCACAACCTCCCCCAAGACACACACACACACACACACACACACACACACACACACACACCCTGCATGGGCAGACATTAGAATTGATTATAAAAATCTAGATAAAGGATAATCTAGATAAATTGTCAGGATGATATGGTCCACTTGGACCAATGTATGGTATGGTAGCCTTTTTTGCATGAGTGTGATTAGACTGCATCTGACTGGCTCTGGTTCTTGTGTCTTTAGGGGAAATCCTATGTATTTGATCGTGTGTTTCCCACCAACACCACCCAAGAGCAAGTCTACAACACCTGTGCCAAGCAAATCGTTAAAGGTAAGGCCAGAATAGTCCATGTATTAATATATATGTGTTTATAATGGGAATTCATTCAGATGTATTGGTACAAAGACATTTGCACTAGCAAGCATAACGTAAAATAAAGTATTGCCTACTGAAATAAATGCTAAAGTATACTGAAAATAATGTAAAATTTTCAATGTATACTTTAGTTTTAATATTTGTTGTTAGAATGATTTTGAGTCAGTAAGCTTACATGTTTTCAGAAATTTGAACCTTTAAGGTTCTTTGGTTGCCCTCTGGGAAAACACTTAAAGGTCCTCTGTAGGATTCTATACAAGCGTGGCTGTATCAGAAAGAGTTTTTACTACAACCCTTTTAAGTAAGCAAAAAGCTTTTAACTGTTGAAAGAACCTTTGTAGAACTGTTACAAATCATGTCCAATCAAAGGTCATTTTAATAGTTCGGTCTTTTTTTTCACCAAGTCAAAGAAATTTGACTTGGAGCCCACTTTGTTACGGGGCTCTATTTAGGACGTCGAAAGAAGGACAAGCCAGGAATCATTTAGGGTTCTAAATTTCTAGGTCTTTTATCTAAAGGTCTTTTATGGATTTAAGTGGAATTTTCTAATATGCTTACAAATGTTATAGTACAGTATGTATACGAATAACAGATCAGTATCTCTGGTGTCATAGCATTAGATTTATTTCCCCCCTGATTTTCCGCCTACTTTAGTCTAAGTCAATTGCCATCTGTCTTTAAGATGTTTGCTACCAACTGCCCTTTCTCCCCAATACATGTGACATAACGCACTTAAAGGAAAGCGCTAACCACCCACTTCCGCTTGCTTGAGTTCGCAGGCATCCATGATTGGCTAGTGTCATTATAACATGATAACTGCAAGTTTGAAACCCTTCCCTTTAGAGAACAGCCAATCAGTACTCTAGACTCCCAGCTGTGGGTGACTCTGACTTTACTCGGGGTTCAAACTTCGGGTGATAGGGTGAACACTTTTCTTTTGCTCCACTCAAGCGTGATAATCAGGACAGCAGTTTGTTAATATAAATACACGGAGCATGAGTTATGTGTCCACACTTACAGCAAATCCAAATGTATCAGATTTATGACTCATCAGTAATCCGATTTTTTACGATGATCTCATCACTTAGGTAATGATGAGTTAACGGTGCAGGGGATGAAAATGGGGAAATTAATGAACACATATAAGTGCAATTATATCATTGCATTGTGCTGAACTAATGAAACTGTCAGAAACACTAGCTGCCTGCAATCTTGTTACTTAATTTACGTCCACTATGTCCAAGTCAATAATTAAAAAGAATGTCAAGGAAAATTTTCTTCATTTTGTGTGTGTGTGTGTGTGTGTTTGTGTGTGTGGGCGCATGCACGTGCACATTCCTACAGATGTACTGGGTGGCTACAATGGCACTATCTTTGCTTATGGACAAACATCTTCTGGCAAAACCCACACCATGGAGGTAAGACACCATTTGAGTTGCTTCTTAAGTAAGTCCAGTGCCATTATCATCCAAGATATACTAATTACAATAACATTTACAGATGAATTTCCTATAGGTGCACATCTCCACTTTGGTCTTATTCTTCTTATAACATATCATGTTGTCAACATTTTTTTATAAACTTTTTATGCTTGTTAACAAAAATGAAGCCAAACGTGTGGGGATAGAGGAACAGAGTAGTTCCTCCAGCAATAACTTGAAGTTTCCTGTATGTTTCTCACAAGGTTCCAGAGGAATTTTGGTCCATTGCTTTAGTTTCTTTAGCAGTTTTTTAGGTTTTTGGGCATACACTTACTGTATGCATAGCTCTCTGAAGGTCCTACCACAGCATTTCAGGTGCTCAGTGAGGTCTGTAGGGTCTGAGATGTAACTCCTGGGCTTTTGTATTTCACATATTGCAGTTTCACTTGTTCAATTAAATTATGAAATAAAATCCATGACATTTTATTGAGAGCTCACTTTATTTCATAGAAAACTAATCAGAACTGTCTAACCAATCTTAATAATGCATCTTTACGTTGTTGTTGTTGTTGTTGTTGTTGTTGTTGTTGTTTTTCACAGTGACAGAATATAAAACCAGCTAACATGCAAATATTAATGTGATCAATGCTGAATAGATTTTCCTTATTTGCTCTAATTAACATTTTCTGTCTCTGCTCTCCAGGGCAGCCTGCATGACCCTCAGCAGATGGGAATCATACCCCGCATTGCTGAGGATATTTTCAACCATATTTTTTCCATGGATGAAAACCTGGAGTTCCATATTAAGGTAAAACACAAACACACACACACACACACACACACACACACACACACACACAATAGAAAATTATTTTGGAAAAAGCTGTCTTGTCTCCACAAAGTCAAAATCGTTAAAAACAAACATTATATATACTGTATACTGACATTTGTGTAGAGCATAAATAGCGTATGAAATTGCCATTGGCATATGATTTTTTTTGGCGAGTAGCAACCACTAATATTTATTCCATTTTTTATTAGGTGTCCTACTTTGAGATCTACATGGAAAAGATCAGAGATCTTCTGGATGGTTTGTTGTCTTTATGCTACAAAGACTTTTCCTTATTCCTCCAAAACTTTACCTTATAGTTTTTGCCAATGGTTATATTCACTTGCCCTTTCCCTTCCTGTGTGTAGTCACCAAGACCAATCTGTCCGTGCATGAGGACAAGAACCGTGTCCCCTATGTTAAGGTACAGTAAATAGCCTCAGCTTTTACATCGTTAGATTTTGTATCCATGATGAAGTTTAGATCTGTTAGACCTTCTTTTCAGGGCTGCACTGAACGTTTCGTCTCAAGCCCAGAGGAGGTGATGGATGTGATTGATGAAGGAAAGTCTAACCGCCATGTTGCTGTCACCAGTGAGTTTTTTAACACACTTATCGCAAACTATTCAGTAAGAATATGTGGATTAAATTTGCATCGATACAGTAAATTATTTGTAAAATTAGTTTTTGCTCAGGTGGTTGAGTCTCTGGGTGTGCTGCCCAGGGTGTCGGGGGTTCAAATCCCTAACAAGACTCCTAACACTAAATGCTCCATACACCACAGTCACTGCATGCAATGTTAGTACTAAGCCAGGTTAGGTGATGGGGTGGTTGTGACAGGATGTGTATCGAGCATAAAACCCGCATCAACTCGACGAATCAAATGTTGTGACCCCTAGGATAAAAAGAACAAAACCCCACAAAAATGTTGCTTACTGCATGTGTAGCTACAGTATATGGAGGTAATGCGTGGTTAAAAGATTTAGGCAATTAGATTTGATTACAGTGTGCTTGAACCATCCAATATGAGGTGATGACATGGCATGTAAGAATTTATGGAAATTAATGAAAAGTCATGGTTTCTACGGGTTTCATCATAGTTTTATGGTACTTTAATAAGGACATTATTAACAAGAGTTTCTAGAATAGCAACCCCAAACCGAAAGAAAAAAAAAATCATCAGTACACCATCACTGCGTTTTATAATGGATCTCAGGTGCTCTTACTTCTAGACATTTGCCTTTTCTCAAACGTCAGAGTGGCTTTTATTGTCATTCCAACTGCACACACAGAAGAACAGAACACAGTGAAACGGTGTAGCACCTGTAACAGCATTGCTGTTAGGTGCTACATAGAACAACAAATTATATGAGACTACGCCTAACTAAACAAAGGAACCCTAAATTGTGCAATCATGTGCAACACAAGACAATTTAAAAGACAGTGGACACAAGTACGAACAGTGTCGTGTCGACTAATACAGAATTCTGATGAGAGAAAAATGTCAACAAGATATCGATCATAGATGTGATGAGTGTAAACATGGCATTTGACAGCCATAATGTAGATCAATGAATGGTAGAGAAAGAAAAAGAAAATGTCATTAATAGATTTTGTGCTTATGTTATTTCTGTGCAAAAAAGATACATAAATAACACATGGGCAAGATTATGTCGATTAGATGTTCTGAACGTCTCTTTCAATTAATTTCCAGTTAGGTGCCAGCCCTGACTTAATGCCATGTTTATTAAAATGTCCTACAGTGACTTACTATTGTTTTGGTTATTCTGAAGCATATTGCCAATACAACACTTATTGGTCATGGCCAGATGTCTTTTACCTTTTACATAATAAGATTTAACACATTTTAAAAGACATTCTTAGGCTATGGAGAATCATAAAAAATCAGTAGAATCAAAGCACATACTCTGTCATTATGAACTAAATGAATAAACCTGTTTTTACAGAAGTGTTAAGTATTTTTAAGTGTAGCGTAATAAACAAATAACCAAGGTGATAAGTGGAAAAGTTTGCGTATCCAGCGTATCCAGCGTCCCCTGGAAGCTAAAGACAATCGCCAAGTATGTATGCACTACATGCTACTTTCAAAACATTGACCATCTTAACAACAATGCAATCCAATGGCTTGGAAATCCCCGATGCTGACTGCACAGAGATGCCGATGCTGACACAAAGCTGCTGATGCTGAAAAGCTCGGCCCGCAGATCTAGGCTTTAATGCTGTGTCACATTTGAGCCAAATGGCTGCAGCCTAAACCGCACACTAGTCAAATACCTGACAACCACTAAGTATCATAAAGAAGTCAAGAAAGTTAGATTCTAGGTGAGTTACCGACCTGACGGCAGACATCGTATAACCAGGATCAATGATTCAGCAACTATGAGACCGTTTAAAGCTTTCAAGGAGGATTTAGACAGAAAGAGGTATTACACCAAAAATGGCTGCCATAGTGGTCCTACAGAAAAAGCACTACATCCAGATTCTTACTGCTCAAGCACCAAATGTAGACTTGCTGATATGTTATAGTGCATTCTTTTTGTTTTTATCTTTTGTGTGGTAAAATAACGTTAACTATTGTACTGCTGGTGCGACTGGTCCATGTTGGGGTAGTTGGTCCCTGTATGAAGGAGCAATCTTACACATCTTATACATCTACACTAGGATATGGGACAACTCTCATCCTCCCGTACAATCTACAATCCTGGATGTGTACAAACCAACCCTGCAAAATCTATGATATACTTTGGGCCTGCTACCAAATATGCCTTGGATCAGAGAGCATAGAGTTAAAAGTCTCAGAAGAGGCCATACATGTGGCACTGTCTAAGCCACTCCAGTTCCCAGTTTGGATTGCCCTAATCATCATAGTCAGATCCCAAACCTTTTGGCAAGCAATAATGAAAAGTACTTGAATTCTCTGCTGATTTAATTTTCCCGTTATTAATATTCATTATTTTTACGCCCCTCACAAAACATAAATAAATAAATAAAATTCTGTGGGTTTGGCTGCACAGTATGAATTGCCAACTAAGGACCACAACTATCCCGTTCAGGACATGCTAATGAATGCTAAAGACTCTAGTTTCTCCCATGTGGGTGGATTCCGGTTCATGAATAAGGTCTACCACATAGACTGTATCTGGTGCGATGACCCCTTTCCTAAATTTATTCCAAGGGACTGCAGTAGCACTCCTAAGGTACTATGGTATAGGTGTAGCATAATGGGGCACCATAGGGATGGCATCCCTCTTGGGTCTCAAAAGCTTTCTAAAAGGGACTTGGTATCTTATTTCCTTAAGGTCCTGGGAAGTAATCTTTCCTTTGTACTAAAGTCCCCCAAAGTCCCTGATTACATGGCAATGTAAGATGCCAGTTTGGCATGGGTATCCCTCACGGGCTGCCTGTATACTAGTGACTACTACAGCGTAAGGTTGGAGAATTGATGACAGTCAGTTCATATAGTATGTCAGTTCCTTGACATTGTATTATATGTCATTACCAACACATGTGTAATTGATGGTGTGGTGAAATGACTGCATTTGTGTTTGGAATGTGATATTGAACGTACTTATTTGATTATTTAAGCCTGGACTTTAAGCTTCGACTTTGCGAAGGATTTCTAGCCTTTTTTTGCCACATATTGGGAAATCTTTAAAAATGATTTATTCAGGTTAAAATGAATAATAACCAAATGAGAAAAATACTGTGTTAGTAAAATTAATGTGCATTCTTGTAAAGGGAATTTGATCCTTATTGAAAAGAGTGGTACAGTTGTCATTCAAGTGACTGTTTCCACACTATCCACTACAGCATGTTAAGGGGCTCTTACAGTGGAGTGCATTACTCTTTACATTGGCTGCTGAAAGATAAAATAAGCTTATTTCATGTCTTTCTAAAAGATTTTGTCTCATGAGTCTGTATTCTACCACTTCCCCTAGACATGAATGAACATAGCTCTCGCAGCCACAGCATATTCCTGATCAACATCAAGCAGGAGCATGTGGAAACAGAGCAGAAACTCTGTGGAAAACTTTATCTTGTGGACCTGGCTGGCAGTGAGAAGGTTTGTCTGCATCGCGTCATTGCACACGCAGTATTAAATGCATTTGCCAATCATTTAGTAGCTCAGGAATGCTTATAAAAACAATCTTGTGGGAGGGAGGCGGGTAGCAGGTGGAGCTTCCCAATACTTTATGTAGAGTTTTCAGGGTTTTAGCTGGCACAGATTTTATACAAGATCCGGGGCAGACAAAAAATGTATAGGAGGAAATAGGATTCGTTTAATTGGCCCGCCCATAATGATCCGTCAGTATATACTGTATATGCGAAGAGCTGGTACTGTAGGTCCCGGTTTCTTCTAGACTCCGCTCAAGTTTAACAATTTGACATGATGGTACATAATGCATGTTTTGCTTTGTAGGACAGTTTTCATATATAGATCAGTTCTGAGATGTCTTGACCAATCACTTCATCAATGTCTAAACAAATATCATGCATAATTTAGCGTAATGGAAGAACAGAGAATGTCTTAATCGCACTAGGTAGATATAAAATGTCAAAATTCTCCTAGATCTATATGAATAATCAATTTATTAAGATTAGGAAGTTTCATTTTAGGCCAAGGAATATGCATGACAAATTTTTAAGTGCATTTATAAACAACGTAAATAAGTATTTTAAATACATTTAAATAATAAAGCTAATTAATAATTGTAAAAAAAAATAATAATGTAATTGCAGTTAAAATGGTGAATGTAAATCACATCTACTAAATGACCAATTTGAATTTTTTTGTGCCGTTCAGGAATAAGACCAGTAGCACAGGGGTGTAGTGGTTAGCACTGTTGCCTTGCACCTCCAGGGTCCGGGTTCGATTCCCGGTCTTTGTGTGCATGGAGTTTGCAAGTTCTCCACATGCAGATTAGACTAATTGGCTTTCCCAAATTGCCGTTGTGTGTGTATGGGTGTGTGAGTGTGTGTGCCCTGCGATGGATTGGTACCCTGTCCAGGGTGTACCCCCACTAGTACCCTAAGCCTCCTGAGATAGGCTCCTGGCACCCGGCAACCCTGAATACAGAATAAATTGGTATAGACGATGAGTGAGTTCAGGAATAGAGATGTTGCAGAAATTGTTACTGATTATTTTTTCACTATTTCTTTTTTTCATTATTTTTTGACTGGTTTTAGTGCCTCTCTAGCTGTCATGTGATTGTTATAAACCTGTTCACTAGACCCATGACATGACCGTTTTACATAATGGCATATTTATGATATATTCAGTGCTATTATTTCTAGCATGTGTCACTTAAAAAGCAGTGCATTGTATGAATATTTGGCCTTTTTATATATTCCTGTTCAATAGGTCAGCAAGACTGGTGCAGCTGGAGCTGTTTTGGATGAGGCTAAAAACATTAATAAGTCTCTGTCTTCCCTGGGCAATGTCATATCCGCTCTTGCTGAGGGCACGGTGAGTTCTCATCCACCCACCGCACATGCGAATGCAACCATACTGTACACATCTACTTATTTATCTAACTTGTGTGCCTGTGTTGCTGAGCAGAAGACCCACGTGCCATACCGTGACAGCAAGATGACTCGGATCCTGCAGGACTCTCTGGGGGGGAACTGCAGGACCACAATGTTTATTTGCTGCTCTCCCTCAGGATTCAATGAAGCTGAGACCAAATCAACTCTCATGTTTGGCCAACGGTATCACAGTTATACTACATACTGCAGAAATAGAAAGCAGATGTGACTTTAAATAAAAGGGAGAAATTTTGTTATATACCATAATGAAAAGACTTTGAATCAGTTTGTAATGTTTTGGTGCTTATCAGACCCCATGAAGAATCTTGAATAGAATATTCCTTTCCATCACCAAGATGTACACTAGCAAATGAAATGTTCCCTTTCATCTGATCTTTCCCGTGTCAGCGCTAAGACAATAAAGAACACCGCCTCTATAAATCTGGAGCTGACCGCAGAGCAATGGAAGAGGAAGTATGAGAAGGAAAAGGAGAAAAACAAGACTCTGAGAGACACCATTCAGAGGCTGGAGTCTGAGCTGAAACGCTGGCGCAATGGTGAGGCAAACACATGCTACCTCATTAACACATGCATATACACACACTACAAAACATATGCATATACTCAGGTCAATAAATATTTGCACAGTGCCAAAATTTTCATGATTTTTCCCTCTGTACTGACATGAACCAGTCTGAACCAGCCCTATGGAATACACGGTCATTGATTTTTTTTTTCCCAGCACTCCTAAGTCACATGTTTTCTCTCATCAGATTATTAACAACGCACACATATTACCCATTTGCTATGCAGATTTTTAGTCTACGTATTCAGTGTGACATAATACATTAGTACCTAGAACATTGCCAAGCCTTAATTATGTGTCAAGTTATACCGTTTCTGATCTGGCCTTGCTTTCGTCTATGTAAAAATCTTTGTCCTTAATAGTCTACATGCACATTGCCTAAATCTTTGGCTGCCTCTGAACACAAGTGTGGTTTCGACTATTTGACCTGTTTTTATTAAAATGCTTATATTGGATCTGTATATGCATCTCTTTTAGCCTCAGTCTATTATCTGATCTGACTTGAAGACCACTGCAATGAATCAGAAATGAAGCAGGCAAGATGTGACTGAACTGTAGGCTATATCAGCTATAAGAGGTTTAACAAAAATATTACAAAAAAAAAACATATAGGAATTACAGTCATATTAAGTCCCTCCACTTTTACAGGCTCAATTAAGAAAAAATATTGGACAAAAAAATATTGGACAAATTAAGTCCAATAAGAAATACATGTATGTAGACAATAACTGCCTGAAGGTTGAAATCCATGGACATCACCTCTTGTAGATTTTCCTCCCTTGAGCTGCTTTGCCAGGTCTTTACTGCAGCCGTTTTCTTTCAGGTGCTGTTTGTTAGTGGGTCGTTCTGCTATTACTTTTGTCTTTAGGAAGTAAAAGTCATGCTCATTCTCAGGGGCTTAGTGGTTTAGCACTGTCGCCTTACTCCTCCGGGTCCTGAGTTCAAGTCCTGTGTTGGGTCTGTGTGCATTGAGTTAGCATGTTCTTCCTATGCTTGGTGGGTTTCCTCTGGGTTCTCTGGTTTCCAAAGTCATGCAGATTAATAAATAATTGGCATTTTTCAAATTGCTCGTAGTGGGTGAATGCGCGTGTCAATGTTGACCGGAGGTTGGACAAAATACAAAATAGGGAACATGGTCACCATTAGCCTTTACGGTTCCTAGTTTTACTACAGAGGTTCCTAGATGGGTGGCTTTGACTCATCTTTCTGGTATCTTTTGGGTCATTATTCACCTGTGTCTCTAAGAAGCATTGGTCTATACACCTCAAAATTCATTCATGCAGTCACATCATCCGTTAACACTTGTGACCCGGTTTCATCACATTCTTTCCTTTTTCTCTCACAATCATTATCATAGAACTTAATTTGTGAATTAGAATTTTTTTAAAGACGTCTCTTGATTGTAGCCTTTAAAAATGATATGCCTATTTAGCTCGATGTTGTGAAGAGCTTTTCTTTACCACGGAAACAATCCTACAATCATTCACTTTTATTGTCTTTTGTGGCCTTTAAGGCCTTTTAGTGTTGCTGTGCTCGCCACTACATTGTTTCTTTTCAAGAACGTGCCAATGATGGCCTCCTTCACTTGACACCTCTTTGGACTTTGTATTGAGTGTCCCATGAGCAGCTACCAAATGCAAATTCTACATTTGGAAACAATGCCAGGAATTTTAACGCCTTAATTGTGTCACAATATAACCCGAGAAATAGGGCTCAACTGGCCAAAAAAACTGCTTCTCGGTCAGCTTGCCGATTAACTGTGCAACTAGGGAAATATTATTTACATTTCAGCATTCTATTTGAGCTGTTTTATTGGTGGTTAAACGAATTACTTGTGCTTCTTTGATGTGTCAATCCTGCCCGCTGTTCGGATCTTCGTATCCTGATTGCTTCATTTGAGGAACCATTGTGGCGCAACGATTCTAACGGGGTCCAAATACATATGGTCCTGCTATACATATATAACTTTGTATTTGTAGGCTTGCTCCAAATTCATCCTCGCATACTGTACAGCATAGTCTGTGTTATACAGAATAGTCTAGCTATCACTGAGTTCACTGGCAGCTGGGAGATGACCGCACACAACCCCATGATAACACTTTGCATGACACCGTGTCACTTCTTCCCAACCGTTTATTGATTCATAGGAGAGGAAGTGCCAGAGGTAGAACAGGCTTCTGCTGACGTGACAAAATTGGAGACCACTGATGAATCTCTGGATAATGAGAAAGAGGTGGAGAGACAAAAGGAGAAAGAGAGAGAGAGGAACTTGGACACTTCTTCCATCGTGGTGCGTATCTCGGAGGAGGAGCGGCAGAAGTATGAGGAGGAGATCCGGAAGCTTTACCGCCAGCTGGATGACAAGGTTTTTCTCGCTACCATACAAACACCCTCATCAAAACATCAATGTCAGATTCGCCAGTATATATTTACCAGTAACCTTTAATGGAATCATCAAGACGTTGGCACCTGATAGTCTGTAAAAATATGAAGGGTTATTTAACACACTTTATATCGTCTCGTCTCTCTCTCTCTCTCTGTTTGTTTGTGTAGGATGACGAGATCAATCTGCAGTGTCAGTTGGTTGAGAAGCTTAAACAGCAAATGCTGGCTCAAGATGAGGTGATTATTTTCATTGATTAAATCACAGTTATTTCCTGATGCAGTTCACATTTGCATTTGTGTTTATTTACTATCATTATTGTCTGACTTGTATCAATCTCTGTTAATGCTGTTAAAATGTGAAAATACATTTTAGTTTGGATATGCCTATTTTTTTTTTATTATTATTATTATTATTATTATTATTATTATTATAGCTGCTGGCATCAACACGTGGGGACAGTGATAAGGTGCAGAATGAGCTTGGCCGGCTGCAGTCGGAGAGCGAGAGCGCAAAGGCCGAAGTGAGAGAAGTGCTGCAGGCGCTTGAGGAGCTTGCGGTTAACTATGACCAGAAGAGCCAGGAGGTGGAGGAGAAGAGTCTGCACAACAAGCAGCTGGCTGAGCAGCTTAGCCAAAAAATGGTACGACATGCACACATACACACAATCAGAGATGTGTTATAATCCAGTTACACTGATTATAGAGAGCTGATTCTTGAGAGTGAATTGTATCCAGTACTGTACATTATGGCACAAAAAGTGAATTCATGGTTGGAGAGAAGCAATCTGTATGTCAATGCACTACTCAGTGTTTTGTACAGTTCAATAGGGTTGACAATGCTCATACATGATAATATAAAATATATCCACTTCTCTGTCTAATGCTTTCAGGCCAGTCTAATGGAACTAGAAGCTGAACTGGCGCAGATGCAGGAGGTGAGCTCACAGCAGAGGAAGCGCATTGCTGATGTCTTGAATGGCTTAATGAGGGACCTGAGTGAGTTCAGCTCCATTGTTGGCAATGGAGAAATCAAACTGGTAAGTGTGCATTCACAGCATCCGTTCGTAGAACTTGCTGCTTGAAGATGATCAGTCATGGGCTGCTTGCTTTTAAGCTAATTCTTTTACTCCAACGTCTCATCAGCCAGTGGAAATCAGTGGAGCTATAGAGGAGGAGTTCACCGTTGCCAGGCTTTACATCAGCAAAATTAAATCGGAGGTGAAATCGATGGTAAAGCGCTGCAGACAGTTGGAGACCATGCAGCTGGAGTGCCACCGCAAAATGGAGGAGACCGGCCGGGAACTCTCCTCCTGCCAGCTGCTGATCTCACAGGTCGAGATTCAGAGAAAGACGATAAACTTTTTTGACTTCTTCATTATGTTAAGGTGATATGGAGAGTTAATAATCTCCTCATATGTCTGTCTATGTGTGTAGCATGAGGCAAAGATCCGCTCTCTCACTGAGTATATGCAGAATGTGGAGCAGAAGAAGAGACAGCTAGAGGATAGCTATGATGCTCTGAGTGAAGAACTGTCGCTGTTACAGAATCCAGGTAAGACACACATATAACCAGCAAGCATGTTGCGGATTTGCAATGCGTGGGGGAAAAAAATCCAAAAACCACAATCATTTTTAATTACACTTACTGTATACTTATACATGACAATGACCAGTTTGATGTTTGGAAACATAATGGTTTAGATTATAGTGTAATATACAATATCATCTTTTAAAATATGCGGTTTATGCCATAAATGGATTAATAGGTTTTGTGGTTTGAGTTGTTGGTCAGAGGTAATTGGATGGTACACAGCTATCATAAACAGAAGTGTTTTAAACAAAAATGTCTTAAATTCAACAAAAGGTATGCATACTCACCAGTTTAAAAATTTTTAAATGGCATTGCAGAACAGCAGGATGGTGCAGACAAGACAGAAGCTGGGGAATCTGATGCAAAGGTAAGTGATTATCTATTTATTTGTCCTGTACTCCCAAGCGATTACATTTAAATAACAACCGTTGTGAGGATTTCAATAGTAAAGTTATAGTCAGAAAAAAATCAGTTGTCAATTTTGATTAAAATCATACATATATAGTGGAACCTTGGATTACGAGCATAATTCGTTCCGGAAGCGGGCTCATATTCCAAAACACTCGTAAACCAAATCAAATCTTCCCATAAGAAATAATGAAAACTCAAATTATTTGTTCCAGAGCCAAAAAAAATAAATATATGTAAAGTAAAAATAAAACAAATTAACCTGCACTTTACCTTTAAAAAGGTTTAAATAAATCCCCACAGTTAAGTGTTTCCTTTTGTGCGCGTAAGGCACCGTGTATTTATGTGTATGTGTGTGTGGAATTAGCCCCTTCTCTCGCCTCGTCTTACACAGTAAAACTCCTCCTCCCTCCCCCACCTCGCTTTTTAAGTTTCACAACAAACACACACACAACGGAAACACTGTTTTAAGGGGAAAAACAGAAATCTCTCCAATGACACTCGCGTGAGCGCAAACTAAAGAAGTCACTGCTGTAAAGTAAAAAAAAAAACAAAAAAACAAATGAACCAGTACCTTACCTTCGAAAATCGCAACAGAGCAGAGTTTCTGTGTAGAGCAGAGTGTGTGTGTGTGTGTGTGTGTGTGAAGCCGGAGGGGGGGTGTAAAGGCGAGAGAGTGTGTGTGTGTGTCGGTGTGTGTGTGTCGGTGTCACTCATAAACTTGTAAACTGAGTTACTCGCAATCCAAGGTTCCACTGTATATCGATATATATCTATATATCATATATCTTTATCTCCCTTTATTTCAGAAGGCCATTCACAGGGTTGCGGGCAATCGGGAAACCCGCCACACTCAACTCAGCCAATTGCGGGATGAGATCAACGAGAAACAACGCCTTATCGATGAGCTCACTGAGTCAGTGACCAATCATTAACAAATAATAATTCCATAATAATGCACTAGATCTTGTCATTTCAAAGTCAGTAAAAGTCTACAGAAGCGTTACAATGACACATTTATATTTGGTAGCACTTTAAGGTCTCTAATAAGACATGTTATATACATACTGTATATAAGTATGTGTCTATATGGGAAGTATCCAGTTAAGTGACAAAATTAGTGCATTATATCAACTACTGCTCTGTTATTGGTTACCTGTATTTAAGGGGTCCGTAAATACAGCACAAGACATGTATAAAATTATATCTCTTAAACAGTGTCTCATAAATACATTTGTTTGGTTTCAAGTTATATTTCATAATGCAGTCCGGCTTTTTATGTCAGTTAAAACCTGATGATCGTAGATTCGAAGACGCTCAAACTCAATTGCTCAATTAACATTCAATTATTTGAATTAAATAAAAAAATAAAGCTAGTGCTATATAAACATGACATTTGTGATCAACATCTCAATTTGGCATGGATATGTCTTAATACTCATGGAACATGAAATAATAGCACTTTACCTGAAGTGTTTCATGCGTTTTCAATAGCAGCCATAATTACGTACAAGCACGCAGTACTTATAAAAAAGGACGGATATGAGGACACTGAATAAAGCACAATGCAAGCTACACTTATTAGCTGTGAAAAATGTATTGCCAGCAAGAACGTACCTCTGCACCAAATGTTACCTCATGTGTATAAACATTAGATAACTAACTTAGATAACTTCTCCCTGTAGTAAGAACCAGGCTCTGGAGTTAGAGTTGGCCCATGTGAGATCTGACTTCAGCAACCTGAAGATTCAGGAAGACACCAAGAATGCACGTTTGGAACAACTCTCGTAAGTCAGAAACGGTGGCTTAAAAAGGAGATCTCTTTACCTTTAGTATAAAGAAAATGTAAATGCATTCTATTAAGATGCACTTTTGTTGATGCACAACATTTTCACTGATCAGCCAAAACATTAAAATTACCTAGCTTTTTAGTTCTTTGTTCATGGCAGCACTGGCCATTTAGGGCGTGGCTCTGCAGGGCTTCTCAACCAGGAGCTATTATTTGTGGGTGGGGCCTCCCTGGAACGGATTTATTTGTCTGGGAGGTTTGAAGGACGGGACGGTGGCCTTGGACTCTTTGTCCGCTGGACCTCGTGCACAGTGGGCTGCGGTGGTGTACTGGGTGTTCTGGTGCCTTTCTGTAATGACCAGCAGTGATTCTTTTGGCAATTTTTGCTGCATAGACGCTTTTCTGTGGGATCAGACTAGACAGGCATGCATGAACATTAGGTGCCCATGATCCTGTCACTAATTTGCGGTGATCACTGTTGTTAAGTTTACCTGGAGGTGGTCGCAATGTTGTGGCTGATCGGTGTATGTGTAGATTTTTTAGATATTTACGTAGATGACGTATCAGAGCGAGATCATTTAACTTAATAAATTATTTCAAATCACTATGATAGTGGTTAATTCTTCATAGCAGTGACTGTGCAAAGCTTGGCTCACTTTATGTTTGGAAATCTGATGTTGCAGTAAGATGTTATGAGAGATAGCAGTGAGTAATTCAGAGCATGTGTTGTGTTTTAGATTTCATGTATATAGTGTCATGTTTGGACACATAGATAATAAAATTCCCCCATAAATAGGAATATTTGTAAAAGTAAGGTTCGTTTTCTTTTTCAGGTTTCAGCAGGAGAGGCACGAGCAGTCTAAAGAAGATCTCAAGGGCCTGGAGGAGACTGTTGTAAGTCTCTCTGCTTATTTTGTGATGAATACACAAATTCTTGTTGTTAAGTCTAGTCATATACAGAAAGAGTCCTTCATATACTGGGACTTCTCTTCATTCACAATCACGTTGAAGATGAGAAAGAGTCAAGGTACTGCTACTGTCCTCTAGTCAGAGTGAGAATCACTTGTACGCGGGCACTGATCTGCTCTGCATTATAGTTTTGGGGTTAGTGCTGTCTAAATCTAGAGTCCGTGTCAGGGGTAGCTCAGTGGCAAAGGTATTAAACTATTGTTCAAACCCCACAGCCGCTACGTCGCCCCTGTTGAGCAAGGCCCTTAAGCCTCAACTGCTCAGTTAATGTATAATGAGAGCAAAATGGAAGTCGCACTGGGTAAGGGCATCTGCCAAATGCTGTGACGTAAGTAACGAAATCTTTTACACCACACTTGTTCTGTTTGTCTCTTTGTCGCGTTTGTAGGCCCGTGAACTCCAGACCCTCCACAACCTGCGCAAGCTGTTCGTTCAAGACCTCACGACTCGAGTTAAAAAAGTGAGCACCAGATCAGGCTGCAACCCTAATGACTATCATCACTGACTGATCCTTTATTCTGTATATTATATTCTGTACCAATATGACTAGATAACATATTTTGTTTCTGTCTTTATCTAATTTCTGGCCAGAGTTCAGAAATTGGACCTGATGATAGTGGGGGGTCTAACACCCAGAAGCAGAAGATTTCCTTTCTTGAAAACAACCTGGACCAGCTTACAAAGGTTCACAAACAGGTAAGCATGTTTTGCGTCTTGAATACCGTACATTGCTCAATTTATGCATTAAATAGCTGATGTTAATGATAATTTTGTTCAAAATAGTAATTTTGTTTGTTTGTGTGTAATGTATTGTACTGTAATAAGAATCCATGTTGGATGCCTTTTTCTTCCACTGGCAACGATCTCTTATGAAACATTATGATGCATTTCCCTATCCTCCCTAGCTGGTACGTGATAATGCAGATCTGCGCTGTGAGCTTCCGAAACTGGAGAAGCGTCTTCGGTCTACGGCTGAGCGCGTTCGGGCACTTGAGACGGCACTAAAGGACGCCAAACAGGGTGCCATGAACGATCGGCGCCGGTACCAGCAGGAGGTGGAGCGCATTCGGGATGCCATGCGCATGCGCAATGCAATGCGCCGCCCACACGCAGCTCAGATTGGTATTGCTACCTGACCGTACCACAGCTACAGGGTTTTAGGGGAATGGGTTTAAGCATCTACATTTATTAATGTACAATAAAAACCGTAGACTATCTATCATTAATATGATCGATTAATAGAATCAATAGGATTGGTGTTGGCCTTTATAACTATTAAAAGACTACTTAATATTACTATTATTCATTGTTGTGCTTTCCATTATTTTTTTTCATTGTTTTTCATAAATTTGTTTATTTATGCGAGGCAAATGTAGACATTTAATTCCTTAAGGAACTTCTGTGTTGATGTAATCATCAGGGTATCAGCTTTTCAGTTGTATGCTAAAATTCTTCCTCTTCTTTTAGCAAAGCCAGTGAGGCCTGGGAACTATGGCACTGTCACATCTCCCACCACCTCTCTCTCCACACGAGCCAGTGAGCCAGCGACATCATTCAGTAATGTCCTTTTCCAGAGAGAGAAGCCTGTTCCCCAGAAAACCAATGTGTGAGTTTTACTCCCATCTTACTTTTATTCTCTTATCTTCTCTCGCCTTCTCTTTACTTCTCTTCATGTATTTTGTGTTGTGGTGTTTTTCAGAGTTGGCTACAGCACTGTGAGATCCATAGACATACTAAGTTCCTACCCACTGGATGTAGAAAATGGTTAGTGTGCCTAATAAAATAAAAAACTACTGGTGTGCATGTTTATGTGCATCATCCATATGTTTGCCTTTCCTTGGGTGTGCCTTCATGGCTGTTAACATCTGTTCTCATTATTTCAGGAAACAGCCCAGACATTAATGACAACAGGTTGGTTATTATAGTATATTATTTAAATGAGTCATTTATGAATGTTTAGTGATGAGCTACGTTCTGTACTGTGTAGTCCAGTGTATTTCTCATATTACGAAACGGGTTGAGAAGAAGCCAATGAGTAATATTGTACCCTTCTGATGAAGGCCAGACAACATTGTTATGGTTAATGGATATTAAAAGTAAACATTAGAAATATATTATTTAAATCTTTTAT